>VWYP01016412.1:69139-85786 GCA_013400435.1 Pycnonotus jocosus
TTTTTGCAAAATAAGAATTTCTTCTGTGGTTTGCTTATTTGCTTGATTTTGCTCTTTAACTCAAGAGTGGAAATTTTGGACTCTAAGTGAAATGAAAGCCCATTAAAACAAACTCATCCACTTAAGGATGAGTTTGGGTTTTCTGGAGTCCATTGCAAGAGCAGCAAACTGTGCGGCCTGCTAAAGTAAGACATTCATTGAGAAAGCTTGGGAAAAATGTGACTCTAAAGCACATTTTTTTGAACCAACTGCACATAAGATACATTCAATTAGTCAGTAATGAACTATCAGATGACCTCACGCGGGGGTGTTAGAGATTGCATGCCTTCCATTACACCCTTGAGGCTCTTTTCTGCCATGAGTAACTCCCATTTTTTGCAGATGACAAAGTAGTTGCTCTTCCTCTGGTGTCCAGGGTTTGATTAACAAAAAACATTCACAAAAATGCCAAAGCAAAAGAACAATTTGCAGAACTGGAACTAGGCATTTAAAATTCATATTTACACAAAGAAAGTATATGCCTTTACATTAGTAATTAAAGAAAATGGAGTGCCTATAGTCAGGCCCAAGTACAGTTGCAATTGTCCCACTTACAGGATGCAGCCTGAGACCTCATTCCTTGGGCTCATCTGCTACTGGTAACTCAGAAAAAGCACAGGAAATCTGGTGTCCTCCTTTACTCCTTGTGTTAACTGACTGCCTGCAGGTTGAAGAGGTTACTCTGCACTGTGGAAGTGGCACAAGAGCATCAGACCTGAGAGGGCCCAAGGGCTCTTGTGACATGTGTGAGAGACTAAAGTTTAAGCCAACATCAGTTAAATCCTCAGTCTTTAGAAATTTTCTGTAATTTTGTCGTAATCCTAAAACAGTCACTGGAGAATTTAGTAAGTAAAATGCAACAAAAATATCATGCCAGTGCTTGAAACATAGTAATGTAATTTTTGTTCTTAAAAAAGGTAACATAATCTTATAGGTTCAAAAAATATGTTTGCCTTTAATATACTTTCAAATACAGGAACTCCATGATTTTAAATCCATGTTTTAAGTCATTGTGCAGTATAAATAACTTCTTGTTTAAAATAAGCATATATTTTTAAGTGATATTTTAAATCTGCATAGCAAATATGAACCATGGGAAAGATATAAACTCCTACTGCATTCTCTGGCTTAAAAAAAAAATGTTTTCCTGCAAAGGCACTGGCAATGAAATAAGTAGTTGCTTAAATTGGAACATGGAAGTACCAGCTAGTCTGAGAAACAACTGCTGTGGAAAAACAAAAAATCCCCCTCTTAGATAAAATCGAAATTATTTCTGCCTACTGCGTTTTAATCTCCTCAAGTTAAGGAGCAAATGAGTAAAAAGCTGAGGAAAAGCTCTAATCCAGGACTAAAAAGAACAAAATGATTTTCGAAAGACTTTATTTCTTGTTTTCTGAGGTGTCATAATTTCAGCACTTCTTCTAAATATCAATTTTATCTTCATTCCTTTTTGCTATTCAAATATTAAGCAAATGTGGGTTTTACACAATATTTTACTAGAGTAAAATACACATAAATGATATCTCAAGCCTAAAATGCTTAAAGTAGATACCCAAAGGCTGTAGAGTGTATGAATTAAAACTCTGTAAGAAGCCATTTTTCAAGTGCCTTTCTACCTCAGAAGAATACAAACTGTGTCTGAGAATTTGCAGTGCATCAAAATACCATTTTTCCTCAGAAGACTGCATCAATTTATGACATTTCTGTAATAGTTTGTTAATAAAAATATGTACTGTACATATATTAACCCTGATGCTGTTTAATTCTGAGGATTCTGAGTATAATTTTGTGCCATTACTGGGCTGATCCCTTTTTAAAACAACCATGGGAGCTGAAATTTGTGGTGTTCACAGACCTGAAAATGACACAGGGCTCTCAAATTAGCTACAGTCACTTGGCACATCTTTAGAGGTGACTTGCTATTTTCAGTACTCAGGTGCCTGGCAGGAAACGATGAACAAAAGCGAGCACTGCCTAAAACATTTATCGTTATAAACCAATCCTGAGACAGCCTTTCCAAAGGTATACTTTTATTAGTGTATGAGGACAAAAAAGAATAACCAAAAATATAACCAGTAGATGCTAAAATAAAACCGGAAACTTGCAAATATACACAAAATACATACAAATTATTAATTACAATTTATTTTTAAAGATCGCTCTGTGAAAAACAGAACAAAAAGCACTTCAAAAAGGTAATTCCATTCAGTAATATTTGGGGTTTTTTTTCTTAAATCAGGGGTGAAATTGTGCTCTTCTTTCTCAAAGTTGCTGTTTTGCCTGTCATCCTCCTAGACTTCTAGAGTTATGGAAATTTAGAATAGTCTTATGAAGTGTTCTCATGTTAGTAGTCATGCCTTTTTTCTCACTGGAATTGCTCTCACCAGGGAACTCTATTGGGCACATTTCAGATGGGCAAAATACATGTAACATTCATGTTATCAATTTCCATCATAAAAGTAACAAGCAGTAGCAGTAGGGAAGAATTATTAATTTAGATGCTCCACTTTCATTCCTAGTGAAGGATCAACCACAACAAATCTGCCAGAAACATCTCTTACTGTTTGTGGGATGCTGCCTTAGAGAATAACAAGGAATGGATTTCTTTTACATACAGCAGAAGCTGGACTTAAAAGCAAACAAAAAGGTGTCTACAGTATATATATCTATATATAGGTTTTTTTTTTTTTTTAATGTAGTTCTGGCATGGGAAACTAAGGGAAATTTTGGCAAGCTCTCAAGTGAAATATTCAAGTGCCATCTCTCGGTCCTCAACTGTTTTAAAATGTCAGTAATCTACTCTTGAGCTCAGTCCACAAAGAACATTTTTCTATTTTGGTCCAAGTAAAATTTAATGCCCCAGCTGTACATACAAAGGCAGTATACATGTATGTATATTAAAATAATTGGTAGATTTTATAATATACACAAATCCTTGCTTTTTCTGTAACTGGGTAACACATTGCTGTGTTTTTTCAAATAAGAAAGTAATTCCTTTGAATACATGTTAAATGGTAATATCAACATTTTTTCCTCAAAGAAGGAGGTTGTATATTTTTTAAACATTTTTGCCTGGGTTGTCCTCTTCCTGCATACACTTTTAATTAGAAACAAAGAATGTAAGATCTAAATTATGTAGTCAACCATTAAATCATTTATTATAAATCTGTTTTTCAACTGAGAAGAAAATAATTGCTTCATGATTCCTCTTATATAATTGCTTTTCTCTATTTTTAATATTATATATATATAGGATGATTGCAGAAAGAAATTACTGTAACAGTATTTTAGTAGTTCTTATTACTATTTTGGAGTAGATGAAGTCACACAGGTCTTTTCCCTAGTGATAATAAATCCAAGATTTGAAGTAACATACCATAACTCTGATTTTTATCTCTTTTTACGTAGTTCATCAAATTTTTACTTTGAAAAACCTCCATAATTATCTACACATTACGTCTTGAATTTGAGCAATTATTTCTTAGAAAAGTAAAAAACAGCAGCCACTTCTACTGATCTTTTTCTCAGTCACATAGTGTTAAATCTAGAAATACCTACAAAGACAAGCCATATAAACAGCAATTATTGCAAATAAGATACGGTCCTTAGATTTCCTTTCAGCAAACTTTGTCTTTGACAAGGAGGAAATAATAAAAATTTCTAAGATTGGAATTGTCAAAATTGTATCAAATAGCACATTTTGTAACAGAAAATATTTTTAAAGATTCTAGAGAATATTTTAAGTACTTTGGACTTTTATTCTGTTTGTGAGTAAATAAAGTTAGGAAATTATTACAATTATATATCATTATAAATTACATATATATAAAATGTTGTTATAATTATTTATTGCTTTCAGTTTAGGATTATACCTTTGTATCAGAAATTATAAATTGCAAGTCAAACTGGTACATTTTTTCAACCATATTCACTTGAAAGTGATTTAAAGACAGAATTATCAACATTTAACCAAACTGCCCTCAGTCTTTTCACCAGTGTTCCTTTTCAAAACACCTTGCCCTTTTTATCTAAAAAGGATGAAGTGTTAATATATCATGCTGAACACTCCACAATTTTGGCATAGACTTTCAAATTGTGTAATTTAATAGAAATTAGATAATATTAATATAACATTAATAATTGCAATGAATTCTACTGAAAGATTATTTCAAATTGTAAAAACAAAGTCAATGAATTACCTCGGTTTTCTCATGGTCCTGAGGTACTGTGTTATACAGAAATTAAGGGTGAAAACTTGAGTCCAAGAGAAACTGCTAAAAAGTCCTAATAATCAGCAGTAGTACCAGAAAAGTTGTTCAGTTGTCACCTTTATCAAAACACCCCAGAGTTTTGGGTACCACAGACCTTCTGTCTCCTAGACCTGAGAAATGAGTGCTTGAAGATCAGTTATGATGTGTCCAGAGTGATGTCAGTTTACACAGAGATTTCTAAACATGTTGGTGGTGGTTACACACGCTCAAGAAGGAACACAGTTCATACAGCTCTAAGGTATTACAATATATTCTGGGTTGAAACAACCGTGATTTAAAGAACAGTTCTGAAAATGTTAAACTGTTTGAGTATCCAAAGTCTGTGGATCAGTTATACTGAAATACTTCTTGTTCAAAACAAAACTAAGATTGTTTAAATGTGAGGATCAATTTGCTGGTTGTTTGCTAGTTTCAAAGTTACTACCAAAGCATTAGAAGTAACGTGACAAAGTTAACAACATGCATATGTTTGCTATACCTGAGAACACAGTCAGTGTGAAAGACATGGTATCTTATTAGACTTATACCAGGGTCTAATTGGACACTACAATTCACAGTACTCTGCTAACATTTCGCTTGGAAACCTAATTATTTTGTTGTGCATATGGAAAATTATTTTTCTAGTTTTTCTATGTTCATAAAACATTGGACAAAGTTGTGATTTGATAAAGATACTTTATTAAATTATTTTTCTCCTGTATAACTTTTTGAGGGAGATGATTGCAGGACCTGGAAATCACCAGCCTGAATTTGGCATGTTACCAGAGCTTAATGTCATCGTGATTTAAAACTGAAATAAATCCTGCAAACTGACTTAAACCATGCATCCACTAAGTCTTAACTGTACTCTGTTTATTGTAAACACGTTTAGTTTTCTATTGAAATTATTTTAAATATAGACTGTTAACAAAAATAAGAAGCACCAATAACATATTCTCTTTCTTTCTGTGATTCTTTCACGTCTATTTTTGGGAAAAGAATCTTTTAGACATATTTGCCTGAACACTCACTGGTACTTACCTGGTCTGTGCAACTTGATTAGTGGAACCACCCTGAGCAGGAATGGTGCCTGCAGGCAGCGCCTGTGCATGCTCCTTGCGAGATATGAAATACTGTCCTAGCTCAAAATTCCCATGACTACACACACTTTTTTTTCCTGAAACTCACCACGAGCTGAAGATCCTTTCTTTGTTGTCAGCTAAAGTGATAAATCATCTCCTTCAGACTTAGAAGCCAGAAAGTTTCATTTAAATTTAAATCATATTTTAGCACAATCTGAAATCAACTGGTGAACTAATGTTTAATTATTTCTATTTTTGAGGGGAGTGAACAAGCAGTACCCATTTTGGAGAAGTCTCATTGGGAGCACTAAATTGTGGAGTACCATTCCTAAACCACAACACTGAGCTTGTGGCAACACAAAGTATTTCTGTCAAAAAACTTGTGGATGAGCAGCCCAAATGAAACAAAAGAATGAATTTTTTGCTTTTCAAAAATTTACATCTGTGCATATACCTCTTATGCATGATGCAAGTTGACACACATGAAGTCAAGAATAGGGAGTTCCCCTGATCCTGTGTTAACAAGAACCAGAGGGCACAATTCAGTAACTGTAGCTTTACAAAGTTTTGCCACTGTGTACTTGGAGATATACCATTCTGTCTGTACCATGGCTAAAATTTTGTCACTGTGGATTTTTAATTGCTGAGACAAGGGCCTCAATCAGAAAAGAAGCACAGACTGGTGTTGCTGTTGTGGAAAGTGACAGCTTTTGCAAGCTGTTATTGTCAGTATTGGTGTGTCCATTGCTTTTTCAGAAAAAAGTCCAGACATATCTTCAGCAAAGGCTTCCTTAAAACCCTATATATTTATATGAAAGTTATTGGTTTTGGAGAACTGTTGTTCCTTCACATGCTTCTCCTTCCATCCTTCAAAAACTAATACAAATACCGGAATAGAAATAAAGGTGAGAAAAAAAATCTATCTGTAATGCTGGTATACTAGTTCCAGATGATAATGATTTTATTAGCATGAAAAGAAAATTTGATTTTAGATGGTAAAATTTTTATAGTTTTCTCTTGCTTATCTATTCCAAAATGAAAAGTAAACAAGTTAATAGGTCAACCTCACATATCACTGATAATATATTTCCACTTTAACATATTCATAAATATATTCAAAGATATTGAGGAATCTTTAAATGCCAAAACACACAATATACGTGTTATTGTATTATATATATTAAATTTATCATCTTCTATAAGGTGTTCTATCACTTCAAGAAGTTATGAAGTATTTCTATTACAATGAAGTTTACATAGGATCTCTAACTCACTAACTCAAGCACATTGAACATTGATAACTACTTAACAGCTTTTCTGTCCTGGGACTTTTTGCTGACCAGGTCCTACTGACTACTGACAGTCCAAGCTGTTGAAGATGTAACTGCTCAATCACTGGTCGTAAACAGCTGCTGGAAAATCTGTGTCTTTCACAGCTTTTAAGGTACCAGAATCATTCAAACTTACTCAGCTATATAACTAACCTGACACTGGATTTATCACATTTCTTTGTTTGACATAGCTGTAGAGAGCAAGTGTAAAAAGCATGGGTGATCCAACAGCAAACGGTTCTAAAGGTGCAGTAGTTTGAGTGAAAAAAATTATTTGTTTAGGTTTCAACAAGATATTTAGTGCCCAGAGTAAGTTATTAATTACACTGAAGGAAATATGGACTCATTCAAACGGGAAATGAAATTAAATGAAATGCCTTAAAAACTACAAGAAAAATTTTATGTGATGGCTTTGGAGTGACTGTTATTAGTTCATAGGAAAGTTTCTATAGATGTTCCTTCAAACCAGTTTTAGGATTAGTTTTGCATAATATCCATGATTTTTTCATAATGATATAAGGTGTTGAATGATCAAAAAATGTAAAAAACTCAAACCCCCTAGATGATCTAGAACTAGGATAAAAAGGACAATTACAAGACACTTAACAAGAAAATTGACTGTGAGAACATAAATTGAAATGATCCTGTCACTGTAAGAAATTATAGTTCTAGGTTCCCATAAATAGTGCCTGTTGCATCTACCTGTGTTGTACCAATGAATCTCATGTGTTGTTTACATAAACATACACCTTCCCCTTCTCCCATCACATCCTTCCTCCTCCATTTTGATTAGATGCTTTTATTAAAAGTTTTAAAAGGGAATTTTCCTTACAACCTGAACAGTCGTAAATATCTCTCCATTAAAAAAAAAAAAAAAAAAAAAAGAAAGAACAAAACAAAACAAAAACCCCCACAAACATCTGCTGAAGAGCATCCTATCACTTGATCTTCAGCTCATTCAATAGTAACATTGCCCTTTCCTCCTCGTAGCTCACTGCCAGCCTTTTTTCTCATTCATACATGTTTTTTGACCTGTGACAAAATCTGGTTTGACAGATTACCCTAAGAGTGACAGTTCTTCAAACTGCACTTTATACGGCTATGGGGAAGAGGAGAAAACACTGTCCAATTCTATGTCCATGCACATTTTTGCTTCATTCATTGTTTCTTTTATAATTCTATATACTGTTATAGAAAAGGAGTGCATTCTTCCATGTGAATTATTTTTTTAAGAGCTTTCATTACTTTTATTTGAAGTATTTCCTGTTTACTAAGTGGCTTGGTAAAAATGACCTGGCAGTCCTGGCTCCCAAGGCTCCAAGTGAATCATGAGCCAGCTAAGTGCCCTTGTCCAGAGAGTAATACTGGGCTGCATACTGGGGTACCATGTCCAGTTCCAGGCTCCGCAGTACAAGAAATATTGTCATAGTTTGGAGAAAAGGAGGTTGAGGGACAACTTCGTTGGTCTCTACAGATTCCTGAGGAAAGGATGTGAAAAGGGAGATGCTTGTCTCTTTTCCTTGGTGTCCATTGGTAGGAAGTGTGTGGGAATGGTTCAAAGTTGCACATGAGGAGGATTAGACGGGATGTTAGGAAGTGTTTCTTCACTGGGGAGGTGGGCAAGCACTGATACAGGCTTCTTAGAGAGGTGAATGCTCCTTCCTAGAGGTAGATAGGCACCGGGCTCCAAGACTATCAGTGTTTGAGAGGTGTTTGGACAATGCCCTTGAATAACATATTTAAACTTTTGGTCAGACCTGAAGAGTTCAAGTAGTTAGACTGGAGGATGATTGTATGTGATTGTGTGCACTTAAAATGAACAATTAGATCTATTTTATTATTTAGTAATTTTACTGCTTTGGTTTTGGAGTCATGAGTGTCTTCACATGCTTCACACAGTCTCTTGATGCCACAAAGAGCAGAATTTTTAATATGCCCACTTTCGCTGCAGATATATACAAGCTTGCTTTCAATTTCACTCCCTTCCCACCTAGCTCCTTACTTATGCACACATTTTGCACCATATCCTATAAAGTCATAAAACCAGCTTTCTGTTGGTGTCACCCCAGGAGAAGGGATCTGTGTCATATGATTCCACTGCCTATAAAACCTAATTTAATCCATTAATAACTCATAACAAGATACCATAATGAGATGGGATTGCAAAGGTAATTGAGGTGATATGGGTAGTATCCAATGACCCCTCAAACTCTTTTAAAATATCAGGACTTTTCTAAAGGCATTTGAATGCTCGTTCCAGTTCCTGGGCTTACACTTAAAAACCTGCTTTTTTTCTTAATTTGTCTTTTGTTTTGCTTTATTCTTACTTTAATTTCTACCTGCCACTCAGTACTGGAAGAAAAAAACTTTTCATTCTGAGAGGTCACATCAACACTCCAATAATATTAAATAGGTCAAACTCACACTCAGGTTAAATTGATGTAGCCTAGCAAAACAAGGCAAGATTCTGATTGCCTAGAAGCAGAGAACAAATTAGCCTTTAGAGGTTTAACTATCCTAACTACACTAAACAGAAGTAGCTTTTGAAGGTTAATACAGCTGACAAAAGTGATTATGAAAACTACCTGACCTTATAGAAAAGGGAGTACAGAGACATTTAAGAGCCTTTTATGTTTCAGTGTGTCAAAACCCTATAAAACTACACTATGTTTTATCATACATCAGTAGTAATTAGAGGAAAGAATATACTCTTACCTGCAGAGAGTCTTGAAAGACAACAGAGCTATCTTGGTTTCACGTAAGCTGCTAGGCTCATCAGGCAGATGAATGTAAAGCATCTGCTGAAAATCATTTAAAAAATAATTGGTTTAAAAAGTTATCTCCTTGCTGCAGTTCCTGGGAAGAAATCACACGGCAATTTGTAAACACAGGATTTGAATTTCTGATGAGGATGAGAAATATATATATTTTTTAATGTATGTATATCAAAAAAAATAAACAGATTATTTTTTTCATTTCAAAACAAATAAATTCTTTCTTCTGTGAAAATCAAACAGAAAAGACAAGAAAATGCATTTTGATAATTATGTTACAAAGAAAGCTGTGATTTTTCCAGATTTTTTTAACCTGTAAATATCTGCTGTTAATTTGTAAACTTAGGTGTAATTGTCTCTGATCAAGAAGGTCTTGAGACTTGATTGTATGTTCAGGGTAATTACTGACTGCTTCATTTAAAATATTTGAATTACTTTATTTTATGATTATTATTATTAATCATTATTTTTAATAGCTCAGTTAAGAAAGAGGTTCTGTACCTACCAATTGCAGACTTGGCCATTTTTCAGGTATTCCAAGGATGGTTGTGTACTGTCTGCAGGTGCAAGAGGAGAGAAATGGACATGATGGTAACATTTCTATAAGGATATATTTGTGACCATAAAATTAGGAAATCACTTAGGGCTTCTAACTATCTAACCTGGAGGAGCCATGAGTTACCCATTGCCTATGCTCAGACTAAATGACATGCAGAGTTTCATGGACATTGGAAATTTCATTTTCTTGGAAATGCATATAGTTATAAAAACCTTTTTAGTTGCATTTTTCTTCATTTAATTTTTCAAGACAGTTGTCATATTTTTAAGTTAAGCACACTCTAGCACTTGTAGTAGGAAATCTATAATTTGTAGTACAAAGTGAACACGATTGTGATTGTTGTTTATATAGTTTAGCGAAGCAGTAAAGCTTTAAACGAGTTTTACTTTGGCTTTCTGTGGTCTGAGTCTTCATTATGAAACAGGAATTTTATTTTTATTTTATTGTTACAAATAGCTTTAAAAAAGAAATTTGGTCTTCTTCCTCAACATCCAAATTGTAGAGTCTAGACTATTAACCATATCTGGACCTAAACTGCAATTGGGGACACTCTTAAATAACAAACCTGTTCCTGCAATGGTTTTATTTCTCTCTGATTCAAGATTTTCTGCCTTATCTTCAGCACCATTTGAAATTTAGATCTCAAGCATTGGATGTCAGTGGAAGACTTACATTACTTTAGTATTCATCAGGAAATAGAACTTCAGTAATTGGATTTAAATATCAAACCTTTTTTTGTATAAACGTAATACATTAGTGTGGCTCAACTTGGACTTGGAGGAAATTTTTGAAAGAAAGAGATGTGGTTTCTGTGTGTTTTGTGATAATGCTGCTACCAAAAGCACTACCTCAATGTAACACAGACATCTGTTTCTGTGATATCTATAATCCTTGTCTAACATTGAAAGAGACAAATTGCAATTATGTGGTGTCAATAATGTTTCCTTTCCAAAGCACCTCCTTCTGACTGCTTTTGCCATTCTGAAGGACATTCTGTAAACAGAATATACTCAACTGAGAGTGCAAATATATTTATTGACCAAGAGATACATTAAACCACAAGGACTAGCTAAGCATTTATATGTTCACCATCCTTGATGAGTGTCTGTAAGCTAGGCAGCCAGAGTCAGGAGAGATTGCCAAGGGCTCTCACCTCTTGCCTCCTGATTCTTTGACCTCATCCTTGGGCTTTTTGTAAACCTTCCCGTCAGTATTTCTTCTTGTGAATAGTTGTGTTGCTAATACTCTCTCAGCAATTGTACTTTTGCTGTGCTTTTACTTGTTTTACATCTCTTCCTTTCACAGACTTTCTCACAACTTAACTGTTAGTAAGATTGGGTCAAGGTCATGGAGCAGGGTGGCACCAAACTAGGGCATAAATTACAGACATTAGAGCCCTAGGGAGGAGGGTTTCAGAAAAATGGGACAACTCTGAACCAGTTTGCTGAAAAGAAACCTGTTGCCAGTTCTCATACTGCTGTGCAAATTGTGGATAATTACAAGTAATATATTCTCCAATTGTAATTAAATGAAAATGTAATGACATAATTGTGTACAAAATTGAAAAATATTTTTTATTATATCCTTAGTAGGACAACAGTTGAATTTAGAGGAAAAGATTGAATGTACATTTAACATAGTTTCAGAAAGTGGTAAAAACAAATATTTAAAATTAAAATTCTAGAAATCTAAAAATACTAGTTTAAATACTCAACTAATTAAAAAAAAATAAATGCATAAACAGCTCGATAGCAAAAAAATCAATATTTATGGTGTTTGTGTGGGTTTCATTAAGATGTATCAACTCAGCCAATGGTGCATAAAATCACAGAGATTGACATAAACATCCAAATGGAAACAAATGGGAAGTCTGATTATTGAAGGAATGAGGGAAGATAACATTGGTCAGCCATTCTGGGACCTTTTGGATGACAATAATGTTTTGTTTTTTGGTTCTTTAGGACTGATCTAAAATTCTGAAAACCTACTGAGGAATTTTATTTAAAGAAATACAAGGCTATACAAAAACTATCAAGTCTTTGACCACCTTAATTCTTTTTTGGAATAGAAAAATATATTTTCTTACCTTTACTCTGGACACTACTTTATTTCATCCTTGAAGAATATCAACACTATTGCTAATTATTAATCCAGACAGATTACTTCGTTTGCTTGTCACTTTAATTCCAAACATGTTGTTTTTCAGAATTAAAAAGGACAAAAAGAAGACAGATGTTGGCCATTCCCCAACTTATGTACAAAAGCAGAGAAAAGCATGGCAGTTCTGAGGGGATTCTTTGTATAAACTGTTCCAATAATATGTCTTGGTTTTGATTGATTTTTGTTTGTTTTCTTTGTTGGTTGGTTGGTTGGGTTTTGGTTAGTTGTGTTGTTGGGGTTTTTTTTAATACATATTCCTAACCTCATAAAATTTACTTTTAAAAATCTCATTTTGTGTTCTTTGGATCAGATCATTCCTTATTTGTTAGTTGCAATATTTATAGACAAAGGTAACACATTTTTAGTCCAATAAGTATATAATGTCATAAATATTTCATATTTACAGTCTAAAAATGAGTAAGATTCTAGCACAGATGAACAAAGATTTATTACAGCCTTCTGGAAAAAAATCTTTACCGGGCTTCATTTCTGAATATAGTGTCATCCTATTTTTTACAGACACCCTAACACAGATTGGATATTCAGACCTCTGCTCCTCTAGGATGTGCCTTCTCCTTTTCTCAGTCATACTGAATTGAGAATTATTGTTCTAGAAATACACTATCTAAATATTGCCATCCCACAGAAACCCACCTGAGAACTATGCTCTACTTATACTCAAGGTCATGCTGTAAATAGTTCATCTGAAATACCTGAAACATTCTTTTTAAGATGGGATGAGTCTCATCTAAGGTTTACCTGTTGCAGTTATCTCTGAAGAGGGATTCACATGTACAAGGTACAAATGCAAAAGCCAAGGTAAAAAATACGTATATGAACTAGGATAATACATTTTTGTATAAATAGTTATAATGGTGCTCCTTTCAGATTCCTTTATTCTGTCTCATTTCTCACCCTAGTCCCTTTTTCCTAATCTTTATTACAGAAATATTATTTTGATATATACAAATATCTGTACTAGAAATACAGTAAAGGATATGATTTCTTTCCTCTTCCTAGTTTACATAACTTTTTAAAATTTATATGCTCAGAAAGTGCACAGATCAGCAATGCTTTATATATGTTTACTTAGCACGTTTTTAAGAGTAGTTGAACTTAATGCATTAATCTTGAATAAAAAAGATTTAATACATGACTATACTTTCAGTTGACACCTGACATTATATCATCAAAATTATCTGTTAAAAAGAAATTATTTAGGGATTTTAGGAATTTTTATTTCAGCAGTAAATCTTCTCATTTGATTTTAAAGTAATTAGCTCAATTTGTCTAAGCTTGTACAAAAATATGAAATAGCAAAAAAAAAAAAAGTCACACTGACATAAAATTTTGTGACTACAGTGAAATAGCTAAACATTTTTCATTATATTTCTGATTTTCCTAGACTGTGCAGCATCAGATCTTAAGCTGGTGCCTATACATATCAGGAAATGAGCATATAATGGAGAAAAATAACATAATTCAAAAGTGACTGAGTCTTGTCGAAAATGAAAATCCAACTTNTTAATATATGAATTATTCCACAGCTACCTGAGAAATTAATGTGTGTGAGATGATGATATATGGAATTTCATTGACTAAACTTACTGTTCTGTTCATTATATCATGATATAATGAACAACATCAGAAGTGGCGGGCATATGAAACTGCAGGTTCCTTAAACAAAAAGCATTGTTCAAAAAAATCCTAAAATATAAGAACCCTTTTTCATGGTCTTAAGATCCATTCGTTTTATTACTTGGACTAGAGTCTATTGCCCCAGTTTGAAACAAATTTGGAAGAAAACAAAATTAACAAAAAAATTATTAACAAAAAATATTTGTTATAAAAAAGCATTTTCAGGGTTATGAAAACCCTAGTAGTGCTCCTTGTTGATCTGTCATTGCTTTCTCTCCTATCAACAAGGTCTTTTATACACCTTAGAATTTGCATTTTCACAGATTATCAGCAAGTAGATTTCCACTGATGAGGTGGGAATTGATGGTGCTGCACTCTGGCAATTACCATGACAATGTTACTGAGGACCTTTCTCAGTGGTAAAGCAGAAAGGTTATTAGATAAGAGCTGAGGAGCTGACAGCATGCTTTTCATGTTGTCACATAACAATGAAGTAGCAACTAGAATATTGGCTGACCACTGTTTTGATGCACATCTTCTCCTTTATGATTTTCCTCTTGCCCTTGTCTCTTCTATATTATTCCATTGCCACCACAGAGACATACATGCTAGAATCCCAACTCTGTCTTCAAACTGGTAGACAAATGCATTGTTCCATTGAGATTTTTCCCTGACCAAGAGTCAGAAGGAAACTTATGAAAATGGTAGGCGATTTTCATTTTATTCTGTGGAAAATTTATAATGTAATAAAGCTCTTATTGGTAAGAATGCATTTAATTCCATAGCCTTCTGTGCTGTCCCCATTGTTTCTAGGTTCTGCCTTAAGTTCAGGCATCTGTTAGTAGATTCTAATGCAGAGCAAAGACATTTGTCACCCACCAACTGTAGGCTCTGCAGTCTCTGTTTCTCTCTCTGCCTGCAGACACATAAGAAACCTTTTCTAAATAAAATATAATTTTCTCACAGAAATTAATTTCTAAATAAGTTACAACATTAAGCTTCATTTGGTTTTGCAAGGTTATATGCTCTTCAGTGAACCTCTGTAAGGCTGCATGAGGATCACTTTTTGCCACATTACCATTAAGCTACTTATCATGTATGTACTACCATTTAGCTACTTGTCACATATCAAAGCAGCTATTTTAAGAAACCAAATAATATGTGTATGCACACATGCATGTGTACATGCACATACAACAAATAAGATTTTAGTTTCTCAAAAGACATCTCAAAATTATAATGCTATCTTCTGTGAAATGTGAAAATCCAAATTTTATATGAAGATTCTGTTTAACGTTCATTTATGTGTTTTAAAATTAAGATTTTGTATGCTGTATTGGTCATCGAGTGAGTTAGGAAGGCTGTTCTCTAAAACTGAGCCTGACAGTGCATAAATTAAATAACAGCTCTGCTTCTCAGCTATTAAATCTTGTATCTACACATAAATACTTGAACTGGCTCCTGAGTGCAAGTTCCATAGCTACCTACAGACAAGTATACACACATGCACTCCATCTGAGCACCTGGGCACTTAGCAATTGACTAAGCTCCATCACAACCCACAAATCAACTGGAAAAGGACTAAATGACACCTAACTTCATGGTAACTACAATCCGGTAGTCATGCTCACACCATGAATAAGCTTTGAGCTTTCTTTTAATCACAGCAGTTGCATTGGTTTCATTCAAAAACTTCCTGGGGAAGATTGAATCTGAGGCCCAAACTCATTATTCTTCTTAGTAACAGAGGATTCAAAAGCAAGAAAAGAAAGCAATATGAGCTACAAATTGACTTGGAATGTTTCCATGCTTCACTCAGCTCAGAAATACTCAACCAATGTTATCTAAGGTGTATATAATCACATAATCAGAAACCATATAGCATTTACCATGGAAAATTTCTTTTTGCTGGGTTATATTGAAAGGAAGGAAGGCTACTGTGCACTTAGAAAACAAGGCAAAGAAGATTCTTACACTTCAAAATCTTCCGAAGCACAAAGTGAATTCAACTCTTACAGAGAGATAAGAATTTGTTGTTAGTTCCACTCATGTTTCAACTTAATAGTCCAGATTATTAATGCAGAAAAACCTCATTAACAATACAACTAAATTTTTTGTTTTTAAAAAAAGCACTTAATCACTCCTAATAGCTCTCTCTGTTCGCTGGTGTGGTAGTCACATCTAAGAAATATCCCTGAGGATCCGAAAGTCAACACAGTCCTTCTTTGAGAAGAAGAGGGATGGTTAAGGATATTGTGATGAGCTGACAGTGCTCTGCCCTGTCTCCTAGTCTCAAGGATGAGAAAAATTGTTCAGACATAGCCGTAACAGTAAGGATCCACTCCCATACACAAGCATCTAAATGCTTTACAGAAAACACTGACTGCTCTTGCCATCTGGGAGATGAGTAGGAAATGTCAAAGTGTTCATCAACTATGTTACATCATGCATTTTGGGATATTTGAAAATGAAAATATATCTTCAACAAGGAAAAGGAAGGTAGAGGTTCCAGAGTTTATACTGGAGCAGGTGTTATCATGTTGAGAATAAGCTTAACTTTTTATTCAGGGTGGTGGTTAATGCAGAATACATTCAGAAATCTGATTTCTTGGAAAATAATTTTTGAAATTATGTGTTGAAAATATGTGTCCAAAAATATGAAGAAAAAATATTTACCTCTGCAGGTTTTTGTAAGCCTTGAATCCAAGGTGTTGAAGGGAAAAAATATTGGAGCAACTCTCTACATTGAGTGTAACATGATGTTTTTATATTTTGATAGTCCATAATTACAGTTACCTTATATTGCTTTTTTTT
>VWYP01016412.1:85867-106891 GCA_013400435.1 Pycnonotus jocosus
ATTTACACTGAAGCTGCCATGATCTCCCCTTTTTTATTATATGCTTTGTTTCAGTTTGGGACATGGTGCTACTTCTGATGTTCATAAAGGAGCTCTTGCATTCACAGAGTGATAATTCTCTCTTACTTTTTTGGTTGCTAATATAATTTTATGATTATTCTAATTTAGTTTCATTCATTTGTTTTATGCTAAGATAAATTAAAGCTTCATTTGTGATTCTAATTCCACCAGATTAAAAGCAATAAAAGATAACTCCAGATCTCACTAAAACAAAAGTGTCTTTTGGTAAACAGGATAATCCTCCCTGCCCCTCACCCCCCATTTTTTTTAGCTGCCAGTTATTTAGATCTGGAGTCCTTCCAAAACTGAGAGTCATAGATGCATTATGCTTAATTCAGCTGCAACACACATTTCATCTTATGTTTCCCTATATCCTAAGCCCTCATTTGAGGAAGAACAAGAAGTTTAATTAAATATGTATTGAGACTTTCCTCCACAATGTCAGCCCAGGATGATGATAAATGTGAGTGGCTTGCCAGCAGTACAGCTACTCCTTTTATCTCTCTCTATTTTTCAGCTGCCAAGAGAAAAGTCCCTCAATCCAAAGGTTATAAGCAGCAAAAAAGTACAATTAAACCACCCTATGAGCTTTTATGTAACATTAAAATGACATATTATATATGTACATATAATTGTACACATAGTTATTGATTTGTATGTGCATATTCAATATAAGTATATATATATATATATATACGTACATCTATAAAAGACTTAGGAAGATTTTTTTCCATTGAGAATAATAAGACCTACTTGTAACAGCCTGAAATGTCTTTCCTGTACCAGGAAAATGGACAACAAGCTATAGTTTCACTAGAGGAAAATTCTATACTGTTCAGACACTGCAGAAAGGGGATTGTTGGATGTATAAAAGGAATAAAGAATTTCAGAGGGTACATTTTCCATACTGTGCTTTTGCTCTTCTACCTTTATGTTGTTTAAAAGTTTGAGTTTGTTTTTTTTTTTTTTAAGAATCTTACCCACAATTAATCCATTAGAAAGTTCAAATTCAACATTCTTGGCTTTCTTAATAATCACAGAAACAGTAACATTCTGCCATTAGACCAACTGCTGTTTCAAACATGAGTTTTATAGGTTTCACCCTAACAGAGTAAGAGAAAGAAGGCTTCAGGTTGGTGGACAGTCTGTTCCATGCCTCTGTCTCCCACTTCTCACTCTTTCTTCTGCTATCAAAGAAGGAATGAATCAGTCTTCAGAAAGGATGAACTATTCAATTTCTGCTCCTATGACTGAAATGAACCTAGATATCCAGTATAAATTGTTTGGTTTTTTAGATGATACAAGCAAGAACTAAATTAAGATCTGTTTCAAGTAAGTGGATCATTCCATTTAATCTCTGCTGGCAAAAATCTGGAACTTTTTATTAATCTCCATTTAGATGTTAAATAGGGCACAGGAGTGTTTTCAAACTAAAATGTTTATTCTTTTGTAAGTTTGTATTATTAATGTTACATGTATAATTTAGCAACATTTTTAACAAAAAATAAAGATTAAATATGAATGTTTATTTCCTTTACTTGGTAAGTACACACATCCTCAAAACACTGAAGAAAAGAATCATTTAAATGATTATACTATGCATTTCTTTGTTTCAAAATCCTACATATTACATGGTTAATCTTTACAACAGTAATAGTTAAAAAGAAAAGTGTACCTATCAGTATAATGGTATACTATAGCTGCACATTGGCAATTTTGTAAGAGTAAACTGGTGATATAAAACCATAGGAGTCCTAAAACTATATAAACACACATTTTTTCTCAGCTCACCACAAATTTTTCATTCTAACTTGCGCACATGAAATGTATATCTCAATATTTCCATTCCTTTTCTGGTGAGTAAAATTGCAATTCAGGCATACTGAGGAAGAGCAAGAATTAAAGAAAAAAATGAATACCTAAAGAAAGGGAAAGATATTAGTAGTATAGTCTGAACTTGTAATCAATAATATCATAAGTTATCTGTGAGATGTGAGAAAAGTTTATCACAAGTAGTGATATCAAAGTCACTGTAGTTTACCTCAGGGCTCAACCTCTCAAGCTGCCTATATTTATAACTAAGGTTGTTCTGAACTACATTCAAGCCTAGTTCAAAAGTAATTATGACTCAATAGCACAAACTGCAAGAGCCTTGGACATGAGGTAAGGAAACTTGTGTCAAAGTGCATGAAAAATAAGCTGCATTATTACTCAACCTCAAAAAAACTACCATAAAACTTTTACTGAAAGAAGATTTTTGAGTTAGTTAAGCTTCAGCAGTTGCTACAGAACAACCCAATCTTGAGCCCCTGGAAAGCAGAAGACTTTTCTGTAGAACAGGTCAGGGACTTCTGGCCTCTGCAGCAGGGAGTCATTCACTGCTATCAGCTGTTGCTTTCTCCTGCTGCTCCTTTGTGGTCCAGGGTTCATATGCACTGCATGAAAACACAACTCCTTTCAGCTTCTCCTCAGTTTGAGGGCAGTGACCCTATTCAGTAGCTGCAAATGTTCAGTTGTAGCAGGAGCCTTCTTCAGGAGGCACCTTCACCTTCCAGCCTTCACCTGCCTTCCTCCTTCCAGTTTCCTCTTGTCATTCTTCTAGGGACAGATTCCATATCTGAACTCATGGAAGGAGCAGTGTGGCACCAATCACACGAACTTTTACCATACATAGATCTCCTCAGATATTTTGCACACCAGTGACTCTGTTAGCATCCCTTACTAGAGTAATGAGAATCAGTGAGCAAGGCTAACTTGTGTTAGGTAATAGGCCAGTAGACCATATTGTTCTAATTATTTTCTGAGTTCTGTAATTTAAATGTCATTGAGGTAAAAAAATGAAGAGGCCTCTTTTTAAGCTCACAAGTTTTCTAGGCAGCTTGATTTGCACATAGGAAGAACTAAAATAATACCCAAAGCTACAGATCACAAAATTTGAAAAGTAAACCACTAATGAAATTAAAAATTCCTGTAAAATTTCCAAATCAATTGTCTCCGCCATTAGACTACAAAAAACTTGGTATTAAGCATCCTGAGTAATATATTTTCAGACTAACTTTAACAAATGTACATGAAAATATTTATTGGCAAGGACTTCTTGTACTAATATATTTGAACTGAAACAAGTACAAAACTAATGGCTGTAGTGCATCCCTTGAGCTGAAATGATGTCTTCCCACTACATGAAATACTTTCCAAACTGTTCCCTACTTTCCATAGTTAAAAAATCACTGTATTTATACCAAGTGGAATATGAATGAAGAAACAAAGCAAAAATTCCAGCATCAATGTTTATTATTTCAGCTCCCTGACATCCTCTTTTCTGATCTTCCAGGCTGCAGTGTCTTTTTCCATTCTAAATATGCAGACAAATCCCCACAGGCACACTTGCGTTCAAGTTTCAGAAAAAATAAGGATCACACATATTGATGCTCTATATATGGAAATATTTCTTGTCACACAAAATGGATCTTTTCACTGTCTGACTGTCAACCCCTTCCTGATCAAACCAGACAACACCAGCTTCTGCTGCTTTTCCAGACTCTTGGCAGCCTCTCCTGACATCTGCACATCTTGCATTTACAAGTACACTGATTCCAGAGCTGTCAGTGGATGGAAATAATTTTGAAATCCAGAGTGAATACAAATGGATTCCCTGTAAACGGCTTTTATTTCTGTGTCAAGTCATAGAGTTGCTAGAACAGAAGCTTCCATTTTACACTTCCCCATTTCCAACAACATCACAGAAGACTGGAAATATCCCAACAGCAAATGGATGTAAGATTTTTTTTTTAAATCTTTGTGTATCAAATAAAGTGAAAAAAATCCTCTTTTTTTCTTTGGATATTTTTCTACATACAAATAAATATAAGAGGGGAGATCTCTTGTACTGCTCTTTTTTCCTTTTCAAAGAAAACATTCAAACAAACAAAAAAAAGGTGTCTGGTTTGTTTATAACACTGTCATATAGGAGTTCTTGGAGTAGCTATAAATTACAGTATGCAGTATTGGCAAGGTAATGTAATCCATCCATTCCCTATTATACCTCACTTAAAAAAAAAAAAAAAGTTATACTATTAAAGACCAGTATTAGTTTGTTTTGGAATTCATTAGCCTGAACTAGTTGCTTATTTTGGATGCTGCAAAACTGTGATCTCACCTTTGTGATGTGAGATTGAGATTTTGACAATTGAGCAGAACTTCATAGCTTTTCCACCACAATCAAGCTTTTTAAATGAAAACAGATTCCCCTTAGAATAAATTTATTTGGGCTAGAATTTAACAACTTCCAAATTTTTGCACAGAAAAATAAACGACATTGCCAGGCTTCTAACTGCTACTTCAAAAAGGAAACTATAACAACCAAATAAACCAAAAGAGTTAGAAAGAGATAAGTAATTCCTGGTTTTGCCAACATAAGGAAACAATATTATTTCTGTCCCTCAGTACTTAAAGAGGGCACAAAACAAAGGTGGGTACAGATGTTTTAGCAGGGATTGTTGTGGTGGGACAAGGGGTAATGGTTTCAGACTAAGAGAGGGTTGATTTAGATTACATACAAGGAAGAAAGCTTTTATAATAAGGGTTATGAAACACTGAAATCATTGCCCAGAGAGGTGGTAGATGCACCATCCCTGGAAACATTAAGGGTTAGGTTGGACAGGGCTCTGAGCAACCTGGTCTAGCTGAAGATGTCCTACTCAGTGAAAGGGGATTGGAGTAGATGGCAAAGTTCCTTTCCACCCCAAATCATTCTATGACTCTGAGATTCTGACTTTATTATTTTTTTTTCTGAGCAGTTGGACAAAAAGCAGAGAGGAAAAAGCCATTTCTGCTGCATCCTTTTGAGTGCAGCCCTACTAACTACTGAACACAGGATTGGAGTCTTCTAAAGCTGTGGCTGGCCAAAAGCAGCCATTCAGGGAGTCAAATGCAACAGAGCCCTTTAAATGATCTGCATGTACTTGGTAGTACATTGACCCTGACCTCAGTGACAAAACTTGAGCCCTTTGTTTAGCTGTAAGGCAGCCTGGAACGAAATGTCAAACTGCTATATACCTCCAGTATGCAAATCCCTTGGAATATTATCCTAGAGATAGATATGTCAGCAGAGAGCTTTTCTAGATTATGCATTTTGTTGCAGAAAGAGCAAGTGCATTCGTTAATAAGAAGGCATTACAGGACTGTCAGGAAAACAGTGTCAACAAAACTCAACTAGCTTTTGCTTAAAGCCTTGAGAGTGGCAAATGTCAGCCAAACTCTCACCCCAGTCTGAACTACTGAGTGTTGTCTGCATGAAAAAAAGGCTGCTTGACCTACTTTTATCTTCTGGATGAAAAATAGAGGTTTCTGTCTGCTGACAGCTGTTGTACTTCCAAAATAGCAGTAATCAAGTGATTTTTTTGCTTCCTTCTAAAAATAGCTGTGCCGAATCTGTCCTGGATGAGGAAGGCTGAATTATAATTTATCCTGAGGAAACGATGAGTTATCCACTGACCGCCGATTAGGAAAAGGCACAAGTTACTTAGCCACCACGTGGCATAAGGTGAGCATGAGAAATAAGAACAACAAATATGTTCTCTAAGACATCCATGTCTACAATTATAAGAACATGTTTGTTAAAGTTCATAGAAACTGCATTTTGAGCATTTTATGACATTTTCTCATTTTAGTTAGAATGCAGAATGACTGGCTGTGAGTGCCGGGAGCATCCTGTGTATATGGCAGGTAGCCTCAAAAAGGACTTCAGTCATAAAATACTTCCTTTATGACTTGACCACTTTAGCTATTGTCAATTGTCTTAACTACCCTTTACATTGTATTTCTATATGTATTTCTTCCATTCATTATAATTTTTTTTTTCTTTTAAGCAAAACATCATGGTACAGTAGTAATGGCATAACACAACAGTTTATGTTTTTAAGAGCAGAATATCATTTAAATGTCTTTTTCTACATGATCCATTCAAGCATTAATAAAAAGTATAAATGTTTCGAGATTCTTATTTAAGGATCTCTGACATTGTTGATGGATGCTACTCAAAGCTCAGGGTCTCTCTGGGAAGATCAGTGGGGTGGGATAAGAGGACATACTGATTGACTGCAGATAAAATTCTATAAGCATTGAAAGTAAACCTTGCAATGTCAAATTTAATTTCAACTTCTAGTCCAAAACACAAAAAGTTCATCTGGAAATCGTATTTCCATTTACATTGTTTAATATGCCATATAGTTTAATAATTACAGTCATACTATTCCTTGGATAATCCAAGAAATGAGCTGGTAAAATTTTACAGAAAAAGACAATTTATTCCTCTAGATACCTTACTGTATTCAGAACACAATGAAGTGTGTTTGTAGTGTGAAACAAAATCAAAACACAGAAGAGAAACTGAAAAAAAAAAAAGAAATAAGAAGAACACTACTGAAATAACAGCATTATTTTATTCAGAACATAATAACGTAATAAGTACAGCTTTGGACAAAAAACCATTTCCACTAAGCTAAAAAAAAAAATAAATCAAAACTAGCAACAGAAATTAAACTATAGAATACCATAGATGTGGCAATGACTTTTGACATATTTTTTCTGACTCTGCGTCCTTGTAGCTGAAGAAAAAAAGAGTTTTTTCAAATATATTAATGTCAAAAGGCAGTGTAAAAATAACATTGGCCTGTTACAGAATAAGGATGGCCACCTGCCAAACAGGGACAGCAACAAGGCAGAGGTGTTTAACACATTCTTTGTCTCGTCTTCAACATAGATGATAGACCAAGGGGGTCTTAGTGCCTTGAGCTGGAGGATCAGGGCTATGGGAATGATCAATTCATGGTCAACCCTGAAATTGTGTGGGATCTGCTGCTCCAGCTGAATCCCAACAAAACTATGGGGCCTCATGGGATTCACCCAAAAATCTTCCGGGAGCTGGCTTATTGCAAAGCCTCTCAATGATTTTTGAACAATTTTGGGAATCTATAGAGGTCCCAGCTGACTGGAAGCTGGCAAAGGTTTTCCCAGTTTTCAAGAAGAGCAAGAAGGAGAAACACAGAAGTTGGAGTCCTGTCCGTCTTACTTTGGTGCCCAGTTAAATAGTGGAAAAGATTATTCAGGGAAATATTGAAAAACACCCAAAGGATAGTGCAGACATCAGTCACAGCCATCATGGTTTCATGAGTTCTGCTCATCAAACCTGATTTCCTTTTATGAAAAGGTAAAACAGCTGACAAGGGAGGACAGCTCTAATCTTTTTGGAGTCCAGCAAACCTTTTGATATGATTGCACACAGTGTCCTTCTGGAACAAAATATCCAGCATACAGCTGGATAACTGTGCTACGTGGTGGGTGAACAACTGGCTCACAAGTCAGGCACAGGACATCAAGCTGGAGTCCAAGCACTAACCCAAACCCAAACCCAAACCCTAACCCTAACCCTATCCCTAACCCTAACCCTATCCCTAACCCTAACCCAAACCCAAACCCAAACCCTAACCCTAACCCTATCCCTAGGTTGAGGCTTCCTCCTTGGCCCGGTTGTCTTCAGCATCTTCATTAATAGCTTGGACACAGGACTCGAAGGAATACTACATACTAATACTAATACAGGGAGGAACTGTGAACTTTCTCAAGGGCAGAGAGGCCCTTCAGAGACAACACTGTATGATTCTATGATTCTGTGATTCTATGATCCTATGATTCTATGATTCTGTGATTCTGTGATTCTGTGATTCTATGATCCTATGATTCTATGATTCTATGATTCATAGAGAGAGGCTAGTCTTAATTCCAGACATTCAAGATTTTATCTAGATCTTAGTCACAACCTCTTTGCCTGATGTCTCCTAACTTTAAAAGTGCAGCATGGAAAATCAGAGGAGCATATCTGAGCTATCTGCAGCAATTACAAAAGATACCGCAAAGACTGTCTATCTATTCCTACAGCTCTTTGGGCGAGAGTGTTTTCTAAATCACAAAAAAAAGACTCTCTTTCATGTACAACTTAGAAGATTGTTGCTTATAAAAATAAAAGTTTAACTGTAGACTGTCCCAATTCAGAATAAAAAAAAAAGAGATGTTCGGATGGAAATATAGAGCTCAGATTCCTTAATCCTGTATTGCTGAACCAAACAGGTCACCAGTTTTTACCCTGGGGTATAGATTTTCTTTCCTCCTAGCCTTTCCCCCCCCCCCTCCAAGAAAAAAAAAAAAAAAAAAAAAGCATTAGAAAACCATAATATAGTTCCTTCTTGCCAAGGAATTTGGCACATTATATCACAATTAAAAAATGCAATAAACCCATGAGGCTATAAAAATGCTGTAGAATATTCTATAAACTAAGCTAACAACAATAAAACAAATCAAGTTTAAGTGTAAGAAAGGGTTTTTGCTGCCAGTAGCGGAAGAATTTTATTGAAAAGTATATATAGTCATCTGTGCATTCATACTCTTGAAATAGTGAATGTTCTTTAAAGGGCAGTACTGCTGTTTAATTCGGTGTTTGAGATCAGCACATGTACTGGAAGGATTTCTGAACTGCAGGTAACCAATACAGCTGCCCTTAGGCAGCAAAAATATCCCTAGATAAGTGTAACGATTTGGTTAGAAGCTGAACTGATTCTCTTCCTTAAGACACCAGGAAGCTGCTATAATAGAGAAAAGAGATAAAACTACATAAACAAATACTTTAGAAGTAGTTACATTTCAAAAAGAAAGGAGGCACACTTCAATGTTCTTTTAAGCCTGACAAAATCCTCCCACTTGAAATATTTGTACCAAAGCTAATACTTCTGCCCCTTCACCTTTCCTTTTCTATGGGAAACAGGGAGATACATGTTGGCTTCCTTTTGTGGTGATAGCATTACATGCTAGGGGAAAACTGAAGCCAGTGTCTGGATTTAGAAATGCTTGTCACCAGCTTGAGGGTGGCACTGGGCCAGGCTGAGCTGGCAGAGCCTCTGAACTTGAATATGCTCCCTGATATGCTTCCAGTTCTCCGACCTCAAGCTGACTGCTGGCACCAAGTATTTGAGAATAGGCTACTGTGCACAAAGAGATGGAAAGGGACATAATATTTATTTTTTGTTATTGGTTTGTACTGCCCTTTCAGACTAAAGATTTATATAACTGTTTTGGGATAGAGTAGAAATAGCATGCAATTTCCTTCTCAGCTCTTTTTCTTGAACTTACTTCTACACTAAAGGCTAACGGTTATGTAAAGATACACAAACAATACCTAAGATTCAAATAGGTTCACTATTAATACTTTCTCATTTTTTAAAAAAGAAATATTTTAAAAAATACTGTCATACTTATTAAGACCTGAAAACACTTAACATTATGTGAAAAGAAGGGAAAGAAACACTTAAATTGGAAAACATCTATGTTTGATTTAGATTATTAAAATTTATTATCCTAATATCATAGCTATACAGTTTATGCTCCTTTTGTGCTTTTTGAGCAGAAAGGACTTTGAAATGGCTTTGTTTACCCTAGTTTAATTGGGTAGATGCCCAGTTCTTTAATGAGGGCACTGAGTACTGTTTCGGCTGTCAGTTCTTTATGTCTAGAACACCCCTGTGCAACTCACTTTGCCTTCAGAGACACAAACCTTCATTGTAAGTCAGCAACTGTCTACACTGGAGTATGAAATGCTCTTACTTTTAGGAGCTGAAAACTTCTGCAAATAAACTACTAGCCAGTGCCTAATAACAAAGGGAATCAATTTTACTTTTTCTTTCCCACTTCTGTTGACAATAAAAATATGCTGAGAATACATGCTATATCAGAAATGCCATAAAAGCTCCTACTGGGGCAACGGTCTGAGCAAGGGCCTGCTCTCCTCACTGTCAGTGAGCCTATAATTGGATGAAAACCAAGCTTTGAGTAAACAAACTCCAAATCAGCAGAGATAGCTCTGAGATGCTTTGAATTTTATGCCAGATTACGAAGGAGAAGTACTTCTATGTATCCATCCCCATTCTGTAGAGCAAATCCAGCCTCACTCCCAACAGCATGATACTGTACTGTTATTTTTGTGACTGCACGAGTGTTTGTCAATGTATTCACAGACATAGCTATGTATATATTACCTTTCCATCAATCATATTTCTAAGAAGATTCATGACCATGCACAGCTATCAGTTTGAGATGAGCTCATCTAACTACACTAGCAGATGCCAATACATAGAGAATTACAGGGTCATGATAGTAATTGTGTATTTCCAATCACAGTGCTACTTGTTATATCCTGTGTTGTCTGTGGCAGTTAGCCTGCTTTCTCAAGTAGGCTTACAATCATGATGAGGAAAAGAGCAGTGTTGAATCTGAGTAGTCTTGATGAAAAGCACTAATTACTTTTTCCGTTTTTTAAAATTCTGTGTCTTCAGCAGTTTGGTATGTAATCCTAAAATAAAAAATCGGGAGGAGTATTGAAAGATAGCCTTGGTCCTGCGTCTTCAGGAACTCAAGGACATTTTTCTTATATGATTAAGGAATAGGTAAACTAGCAAATTACCCTCTGGTACAGGACTGTGGGTATTATCTCATGCCAGCTACTCTCATTTTTATGTATGCACTTCTGCCCATATACAAATATAAAATGATCCCAGGGAACAAAACAGGTAATAACAGAGAGCTAAGAATCCTCATATTTATCATACAGGCTGAGTGAAAGAAGCTGGTACAGAACCTTGTCTCATTCATCTGCTTATGCCCCTTTTATGTTTTTTGAGTTTCGTGAGTGCCTTCAATCTAAGTTTGTGAAAAGCATAAATGCCTAAAGGCTATCTGAGTTTTAAATTTGACTCATAAATCAGGGCCCTGGATCTGTTTTGAGCAGAGATTAATTGTTTCTGATTCTATTTTTTAATTTATGTTTTAAGAAATTACACTAAGAGCACTCTCAGCTTTTGAAGACCTCTGTCATAGTTTAACCACAGCTAGCAACAAAGTAACACATGGCTGCTCCCTCCCCAGCCCCTCCAAACCACAAAATGTGGGATGCAAAGGAGAATCAGAAAAAAGTCAGATCCATGGGTTGAAATAAAAACAGTATAATAAGGGAAACAAAGTAAAATACTAGTAGTAGTAGTCGGGGTTGTAGTTGTAGTCGTGGTCGTAGTTGTAGTCATAGCAGTAGTAGTAGTAGTAATAAAAAGGAAGGTAACAAAAAAGAGAGACATAAATCTCAAGTTATAAAAATAGTAATGCACAATACAATTACTCACTGCTTGCTGAGAAATGCCTTGCTCCCATTTATATATTGGGCATGATGTTCTGTGGTGTGGAATATCCCTTTGGCCACCTGTCCTGGTCATGCTCCCTCCAGCTTCTTGTGCACTTCCTGGCTGGCAGAGCCCAGGACACTGAAAAATCCTTTACTTAGGGCAAACACTGTGCAACAACAAGTAAAACATCAGCATGTTATTAGCAATGACTTTTTGTCAAAAGAACACTATAAAATTCAGCCAAATATAAAATGCTTCAGCCAGAAATTTAGGAAGTCTTCATAATTTCCTGAATGGGATGATAAGAGAGCATGTTTCTGGACTGTAAATTATTTTTATTACTTGAGTGTTTTCTGCTTCTGGTGTGTGTGTTTTAATTTGACCTCATCAT
The DNA here is from genome assembly GCA_013400435.1 of Pycnonotus jocosus. NCBI lineage: Eukaryota > Metazoa > Chordata > Aves > Passeriformes > Pycnonotidae > Pycnonotus > Pycnonotus jocosus. The sequence continues at coordinate 97,541 of VWYP01016412.1, forward strand.
TTGGAAGAAGGTTGCCAAAATTATAAGTGAATCTGACCTGAAAAACTCTGAGATACAACTTCGAAAAATACCATTTTCTTTAAACAGCAAAGATAAAACAACAACTTTTCATATTCATGGACTTGCATTTCAAACCACTTGGCAGATTTAAAAGATTATACCTAAGCAATTGTAGAGAAAATGCATCTGATTTTCTATCTTCCCTTTTCTTGATTCCATTTTAAGGACTTTTCACTTATTTTAAATAGGAATGTCATGTCGATTGGATTATGAGAAGATAATACATTAATGTATTAATACATGGGTTAGAGAAATTTTAATTTAACATGACACATCTTCATGTTTACAGTACCGAGTGTCAAAAGTGAAAGAAAAATATAGTATTCTCAAAGCATCTTCTCTCCTGCCCCCCACCTCAACCTCTGCCCCACAAAAAAGGCCAAAACCGACTTGATTTTGGACATTTTTTCATGTATGCTGCAGTCTTTCTGCAAAAAGACACAGCTTCTGGTTTACAGTGAATCACACATCATCTTGAGCTGTGAGATATATTGAATTTGGGAGACTATCATGGGGACAAACAGTACATATTTAAAGTGTCCTCTATTCAGCACTAATTTAAGAGGATCTTTATCATCATCTAGTGCAGCTATTCTTACATTCTTGAGAGTGACAGACAGAACAAGCAATAGGAGATGTACAAAAAGAAAAGAAGAAAATGTTCAGAAAAATAAAAGCTATAGCAATTACCATGAAGAGAATAGAAAAGGGAAAGTAACTGGGGAAGTACATTAGTGAGTCAGACACGGAGGGAAAAATCTTAAGCATGAATAGATGTATTCATTGTACTCTTGAAGGAAGCATAGGTAAAGATAAAGAGTTCTATTTAGTAGTAAGAATATTGGGAAGATGGAGAAATTGTAGGACATTGGGAAAAGAGAGGACAAGTCAGGGCAGCTTGATAAGTTCAAGAAAGGGAGATCAGAAGAATTTGCATTATGAAATTGCTCACGTCAGACCACCTAAAATCTTACTCTTAGAAGACCAATAAAGACTTATGCTGGAATGAAGACATTCAGAACTATGACTTTAAACAATACTCTATTCTGGTGTTTTGAGTAACTTTTCATGCTGAAAAGTAAATTATAACTTTGGTTTTGAATAGAGGCCATTGTGATTTGCTGATCCATACTCTTGGGGTAATGAATGAAATTCCAACACAGAACCAATAAAATGTATTGCTTTTGCAACTTGTTTTCTATCCCGGTGGGATTAATAAAATACAATATCTTTTTCTCCTCCAAAGTATTATAACTAAGGGAAGTGGAATAAATTTTCTTTTTCCCAGCACCCCAATTTCTTTCAGGAACTATCAAAATTAAAAGATGACAGTCCAAATCATAGTGCTTAAACAGCATCTCATTTTTCTCTCTGCAGAGATAGATGATGGTAATATGTGGAAGACTCTAGTACAATATCTCAGATCTAGAAATAGAACTTTATTTTACATACTGCATCTTCATATTATATAAATACTTGCACACATTCAGCAACATATTTTATGCCCTTATGTTCTTGAAGTCGTTGCATGGGATTATTTATTTTCTGATACCACCATGGTCTTTATAAATAATTCTCCTAAGTTCTTCTTAGTCATTTGAGTTTGGAATTTTGTGTGTGTGTGTGTGTTTTGTTTTTTGGTTTTGTGTGTTTGTTCATGGAATTTTTGGGTTTTGTTTGTTTGTTTGCAGGGATTTTTGTTATTTTTATTGGTTGGTTTGGTTCTGAGTTTTGTTAGGTTTTGTTTGTTTGATTGTTTGTTTCACTAAGGCCAATAGGAGCTCTGTTGAAGGGTTCTGGTATTATTCAGCTGGCATTTTTTCATGGGACAGAAATTGTCATAAGCTTCAAGTTGGTGAGAGACAAGTCTTGGATTTTGTGTACAGGAGTATTTAATTGTGATAGAATCATCCTTGGCATTTATACAGCCTATATAGTAATATCTTCAATCTCTAACTGATCATGAAAAATAAGTCCTTATCCAAGTTTGTTTTCATTTTTTTTCCATGGGCTTTGAGGCTTCCAAATCTCCCTTAGTTGCAGGGCACACTTTTAGATTTCTAAAAAATTGTCTGCAAATAATAATATCAAATTCAGATAGTTTTCCTTCACCTATATTTCAAGCTTTGGTTGGTTTTTTTTGTTTGGTTTTGTTGTTTTTTTGGTTTGGTTTGGTTTGGTTTGGTTTTTTTCCCTAGCAGATCATCTCTTATTTGTTTAGTAGACTAGTATACCAATAGAAATTTGATTCTTTTTCCACATGAGTGCTCTCTCTCTTCTTTCTATTTTACTCTAAATGTGCCCAAGCTGTTTTAGTGAATATGCCCCCAAGGGAGTTTCAAAATCTCACTATTTCAATATGCAATATCAGTACTAGAAGTCCCAAGAAATATTTCATGATCTTTTGAAATAATCTCTCAGCTATAGCTAGCTGACTGAAATGGGGGTCAATGAGTCTTAGCTTCCTAACCAGATATGCAAAATACAGAACCAGCTATCTGTTTAACTTTGATCATAAAGGAGCTTGTGATAGCAGTCCTGCTCTAAAGACAGGTTATATATTTCATTTTCTCTGGAAATTTATATATTTCTCTGTTACTACCTGTAATGCTATGTGTGTGCTGTATTTTACTGCATACATAACTACAGAAGCTGCAAGGATCACGTACCACACCTACTGTCACATCCTTAGTGTCTTCATTTTTCCAAGGAACATTTGTCTCCTGAAGAATGCTTTAGTTTATCAGAGAAATCTCTTAACTCCTGTCTGACATGCTTCCACACTGTGTTAATTACAGTGAAAGCTCGACTGGGCCTTTTGGGGCACTGCTGTATAGAGCATGGTTGATATGTTTGCAAAGCTGAAAAGCCCATATAGCATAAATGTTTTGGTTAAATGTTCCATTTCCCTTTTTATCATTGTATAGCCTTGCACCCTGAACTATATGCTACACTTAAATATATTTACCAGATTTTTTCTTTACAAGGAAAAGCCAGAACAAAAGCACGAGGTTTCTGTTTATATTCCAAAGTTCTGAGGCTAGAAAAATTGGTTAACATCCCAGAAGACAGAAAAGCAATTGGGACAATATCTTGACAGAAAAAAAACCTGCATGGAGATAGAATGAAATGAGGATGCCTCTTTATTGTTCCATTGGTTTGGAAAGAACAGAAGCACAAAACATTAGACTTGGAGTGAACTCTTGACATTTTGGTGAACACTCACACCTTTTCTTTGCTTCAGTACAAGACAGGCAGTATTTTCTGTTCTCTATCTCTGGAAGCTAAACTACATCTGTTTGCTTTTCAGCATTGGTAGTGCTCTTGAAGTGAATGTTCCAATGTCTTGGTTTCACCCCAGGCAGCAGCCAAGCCCCATGCAGCTGCTTAATCAGTACCTCAGAGCAGGAGAGAATCAGAAGGGTAAAAGCCAGAAAACTCAAGGGGTGAGATAAAGACAGTTTAACAGGGAAAGCAAAAGCCACACACACAAAAAGCAAAACAAGGAATGATTTCACTGCTTCCCATGGGCAGGCAGGTGTTCAGCCATCCTCAGGAGAGCAGGGCCCCATCACACATAACAGTGACTTGGGAGGACAAAGCCATCCCTGCAAACATTCCCCACTTTACATACTGAGCATGATGTCACACGGTCTGGAATATCCCTCTGGTCACCTGGGGTCATCTGTCCTGGCTGTGTCTCCCCCAGTCTGTTCCCCAGTGTAGCAGTACCAAAAGCATAAAAGGCCTTGGCTCTGTGTAAGCCCTGCCCAGCAATAATAAAAACACCTCTACATTATCAACCCCCTGTTCAGCACAAATGCAAAACATAGCCCCATTCCAGTTATTGGGAAGAAAATTAACTGTACTTCAGCCAAAATCAGACACCCAGTCACATCTACTTCTGTTCTTTGACTCCATGATGCACTCGAAACAGTCTTGAAAGAGACAGACAGACTGGATTTCTTACAGATAAATAAAGCTAACAGATGGAGTTCAGGAACACAGGTTACATTCTGTAACTGGTCTTTTAGACCATGGAATCCAATCAAGACTAATCTGAAGTAAATCAAACATGGACAATATAGACATCAGGCAAAAACTCTTATAATGTAAATTCACTCTGGTAGCTTCACACTACTACTTGGACTAGACAAAACCTCAGTCTTGAGTATTTGTGTGGGAATAAAAGAATGCTTTGTCATTGCTGAGAACTAAACTATGAGGTAAACATATTCTTGTTCCTCAGTCAGTTTTTTTTTCTGCATGCATTGAATAAACAAAAATATGTCTTAATCAAGAAAATATAGAAGGTTAAAAATGGAAAATTAGAAGGCTTAGCAGAAACAAAAGAAAATAGAAACACTCTTTTGGAATACATCTCTATGATAAATACTGACAATTCCTGAAAAATGTCAGATTTCATGAAGTTGAACAGCCTAAAGTTCAGATACTAAATCAGCCTGCCGTATGAGTAGGAACACGATCATAATTCACACAAAACTTCTTTATAACCTTTGGTAAATATATCTGATTCTTTTTACTTTATATGATTCTTCTTTGCTTGTTCAAACTTATTTTAAAACTCTAATTTAAGGTTTTAATCTTAGATATTTTGCAGTTTTGCCTCCTAATATTCCTGAATTTGACTTTTTCCTACTGTATGATCACATAAACAAGGATTCAGATGCTCAAATGTCTTAATATACCTTAAAAAAACCATTGAAATATGTATCCTTCACAGTTTGTGAAAACAGCTGCCAGATCCTGTCCTGATTTTTACAACAGTATCTTTAGTCCCTGAGGAATAATCAGTCCCTTCAAAATGAGTAATATTCAATACAAGAAAGTTTGAAGCCAAAAAAGAAAAATTAGTAAGGTTGAAAAAGGATAAAAGAAATAAGCAAGAACCTTGCAGCAGAATCACATTTTTCTCATGAGTCTAAAATACATCTTTCAGCATGTCTGCAGTAATGCTTTCAAAAATTCAGTCTATTGTATCTATTGCACAAATTAGTACTTGAGAAATGATAAAATTTAAAGCTAAATACCATGCACAGGATATTATAAGACACTGAAAATACTAATGACATGTGGAAGTCTGACTAAATTAATCTAAAAAAAATTATATAAATTTTAAGCACATAATTTTAGGACATTTATTTAGTAGGACCAAATTGATGTAAACCATGGGAAAACATTTCAGGCCCTCATTTTCCAGCTCAAAGTCATCTTCTCTTCCTAAAGTTTTAAAACTTTTTAAAAAGTTTGCAGAAGCTGAGATTAAGGAAGCTGGATATGTGTAGCTTAGAAAAGTCTGCACTCAATTTTTCAGGTCTGTGTTCCTATATTGCAAGTGTGCCTGACAGAATCAGATTCTGAGCACCCAAGGAGTTCAAAACAATACTCCTGAGCAATGTGAACTGCCTCTTTCATAAAAATGAGATGCTAAACTCCAAGAACATGCTGCCAGCAGATTCTACGTGACTGAAGAGGTTGGTTAGCTATTTTCAAATATAGAGGTTCATATGAATTGTTCTGTGTGTGTCAAAGCTTTTTCCAGATTCATAAAACTTGAAGTGAAAACAGCAAATATTACATGTAGAGCAAGTATTCTTGTTTATAAAGGAATTCAACATTTTTAATTCCCTATTTTGGAAGTTAATCTTCACTTATCAACCAACAAGAGATTCTGTTAAAAAAAGTCTGGGAGTAAAAAACACATTTGGTAAGGGTTTTTTTCTATATTAACCCACCACTGAAGTTAAATCCTGATCATACACTTCTGGTAAGGATGAAACAGTGGAAGTTTGGAGGTGTAAGGTACCCATTCTGGACAGTATTTTATGATAATGTGGTTAAGACCTATTCACCTTAACACATTCATAAAACAGATCCATACTGTGCCAAGCAGGTCATGTCTTACTAAATGATACCTGAAACAGCATGCACAGAAATTAACTTTCAACACCAGGATGACAGAAGTGCTGTTATCACACATATTGTCTAATTAGATATCACACACTCACCAAAGTATTGTTACTCTCTGAGGTCTGATGTGTCAATCCGTTCTTAAGGCTAGATTAATTCAAATGCCTATGATATAACATAATATCTCTGGCCTGTGCTGATACTCCCCCATGAATGGGAGGGCTCTGTTGGTTTTTCAGGAAGCTGTTGCAATTATTTTCATAATTTATTGCTGTGACCATTTCATTAGTGTGTGAACACCTCTCCACTGGCTCCCACTCTTTTTTTACTTTGAGCATAAAACTACTCAATTTCAGTCTCAGTAATTCTCATAGCTGTCTTAACTATTTCCTCTCATCCAGCTTGTAAAGGCTGACTTGTTTGTGACTGACTTGTGGTTTCAACCACTCAAACATTTCACAGATTTTCAAAGAATTTTTTTGCTTTTTTATGCTGATCCCCATAGAAATGCAGCATATAAGTACATGCATACCTTTATCTCCTTCCCTTTTCTCAAATTCATTTTAAAAGCATGACATATTTAATAAATTTGACCTCCAGCTAATAATATAAATAATATTCTTAAATTATTTCCCTTGTTCTCAATAGTCTACCCTCATAAAATCTTGTATTCAAACCAGGCAGGAAATGTCACATTTTCCTGTGTTTGTACATTTTGGGCTGTCTTGAAATTACACAAGCAATAATAAATGCTGGAGAATTAACAAATGAAATCTGTACTAAAGAGACAGGCTGTGAGAGGGGATGGTGAAAAGGGATGTAAGACAAGGAAAATTTCTTGGAATTATTTCTCTTTCTAAAAAAGTTATAAATATCCTATCATTTTAGTGGTCAACTCTATCAGTAGCACTGACATGAAAAAGTTCCAAACAAATTATATTAAATACAAAAAGTGTTTTATAAGAGCTAAAACTCAAATTCAGTTGAAACAGCCACTCACGGGAATTTAATGTCAGTGTCATTTGAGTCAGGTCTTACCTTCTAAATTAGTAGAAAGATAATGAGGTCTAAAATACTTAGAAAGTAATGAATCATTTAAAGTAATCAAGCAATCATTCTGTAATGATGGGGGATTGCCCACAAAACCAGATCCTGACAGACTACAAGTACTTGAAAGTAGAGAGCAGGAGCAGAGATCTTAATTTAGGAAGCATTGTAAATCACAATTATTTAAATTATATTTTTAATTGTATTTTAGGTACATATACATACATGTATGTTAATTTAGATTATACAATATTTTGAGGCTTGCAGGTGTAAGTACACATTGTATAACTAAAAGAGTTCAAAATAATCTAATTTATGTCTTTTCGACCAGCTGAGGAGGGATACCAAACATATTTGTTTTTCTCTTCCCCGTCTTTCCACCTGGTTCTACATCCTTCCAGACTGCATCCTTCCTTGAATGTATTACATCTAGCTGCAAAGTACTGGCGTATCTTATTTTATTATAATTGCATACTAACATTGGTCAGATTTGAATAGTTGCATATCTATGCTAAAGCAGGAAGGTAAGGTTCCTCTTCTTTATTTTTGTCTGGGTTTTTTTTAACTTTTTCTGTGATTGAAAAGTAAAAAAAAACAAATATAGAAACAATATGAGAAATTATTTTTATAGAATGATTTATTGGTACAAGAAGATCGTTCCTTGTTCTTGCAAGAGATTACCAAAGTAAGCAATGACAGTTGTTCAGAGATTCCTTTAAATATTAAATTTCTAGTTTGTTTCTTTGATTAAGTACAGACATAGCCACAGATTCATTTGATTTGACGAAGTGTGGAGTTTTAGATTCAGCAACTGATCAAACTCAGAAGCTAGCTAGATAGTGAATGACTGAATCCTCTAAGATCCTTTCAGTTTTAGCTGTAAACCCCTTACAGTTAAGTATTACACACTTCATTTTAAATATATGTTAAATGTTTTCACATTTACTTCTGTGTTTAGGTGTTGTCACTTACTGATGTGTTTCAACACTCCTTTAATGCTTTTCTGAAGCTGAGCCCAAATGAACCCTATGCTCTGGAAAGCCCCTTCAGGAGCAGAGTTCAGACTCACAAGCACAGCTGAAATGCCAGCTGAAAATCAGTACCTTATTGCAGCAACCTCTCTTTTGAGTTATTTTTGTGGAGACAAAACTTAAGTCAGTTTCGTGAGAGATTTCTTGAAGATTTATTTCAAGGATAGCTGGAGCATATTGTTTTCCACTTATTGACAGTCTAATACCAAAAGTGGAAAAAATAAAATTGGTAGGTGACAGCAGCATATTTACTAGAGCTCTGCAAACCTGGGAGCAGTCTGCACAAACTTTCTATTTCTGCTTTTACTTGTAACTAGTGCTTGCAGAAAGACAAAAAATGAAAATGCAGAAAGTACAATTGTATGCACATTTTTAAATGAAGTTTTGTATCAGGGGAATAAAATAGAAAATTGTGTACATTTCTAGGAGGGGAGCCAAGGATGCCAAGAAGCTGACTAGGTGTGTTACCACCAAAAACACAGAGCTGGTGAAAAGCAACCTGATGCAGGGGGCAACTGATCAGCCTAGGTATGAGCTTGCTTTAGAGTCCATTTGGTGGACAGAAAGATACATTCTTCGGAGTTATGTAACTAAGAAACCTCTGATGTCAGAGAACTGAATATTTTCTCCTGAGATAAGTTGTCCTGGAACTCAAAAGGACTCCTTTGGAAAACTGTCATTACCACATTGCCTGAAGAAAGCAAGCATTTATGCTGTCTAGTTCAAGACATAAAGAGCACTTTCAAACATCTTTCTTGAAAAACAAGTATGGCTATCTTTAGGTCAGTCTACTTTTTGTGTTAAAAGACAGAAGGATTATTAGCAATTAGATTGGTTCATAACTTAGATATAAATTTGTAATATAGGTCATGATACTGTCTAAAGAAAAGATCAGTAGCCTTAATATTAAGCAATTGTTATGATTATTTAAAGAAAAACATATTACTAATCTTATCAAAATCAGAGCTTTTTATTCAGTCTGAGAGTTTAATGTTTTCTAAAATGAAAAAGGATAAAATATGAAATGAAAGGAAAATGTCTGAAGCATTCTTTGTGCAGCACTAGTCATTTGCCTTTATGGAAATTTCTGTGACTTTATTTGCCTGCAAATGTAACAATTATCAAACTCAAGAAAGCAGAATAGAAGTAGTTACATATTCCATTTAAGCAAGAATACAGAGGGCTAGACAGGAGCAATTTACAGAAAAGAACACTGTTTGCCTTTTTTATTGCTTGCAAAACGCCAGGAGAGCTTCCAAGTAATAGCATTTATCCAGGGAAA
>VWYP01016412.1:113152-136868 GCA_013400435.1 Pycnonotus jocosus
AAAGGCATAAAACAAATACAACCATAGAACTGATAAAACTGAAAACACACCACTACAAGTCATCTCTTCTCAAGGCTGAACAGGTCCTGCTCCCTCCGCCTCCCGTCATTAGGATAATTATCTTTGTTGCCCCTGCCCTCCCTCACTTGTCCCTCCTCTGTGCTCCAGATCTCCATGTCCCTCTTGTCCTGAGGAGCCCAGAGCTGGACACAGCATTCCTGATGTGGCCTCACCAGGGCTCAGTAGAGGGGCAGGATCACCCCCCTCAGCCTGCTGGCAATGCTGTTCCTAAAGCCCCACAGGATCCCGTTGGCATTCTTGGCCACAAGGACACTCTGCTGGCTCACGGACAGCTTGGTGTCCAGCAGGACCCCCAGGTCCTTCTCTGCAGAGCTGCTTTCCAGCAGCTCAGCCCCTCTGCTGGTACATGGGGTTATTCCACCCCAGCTGCAGGACCCTGCGTTTGCCTTTGTTGAATTTCAGATGGTTCCTCTCTGCTTAACTCCAGCTCATAGAGGCCCTTCTGAAGGGCACCTCTGGGATATTGGCTGCTTCTCCAAGCTTTGTGTCATCAGTGAACTTGCTGAGGAGGCATCTACCCCTTCATCCAAGTCATTGATGAACAATGGGCCCAGCATGGAGCCTTGGGGGACGCCTTTAGTGACAGGCCTCCAACCAGACTCTGTGCTGCTGATTTCAATCCTTTGGGATCCGCCATCCAGCCACTTGCCAATCCACTCAACTTCCCACTCATCCAGTCCACACATGCTGACTTTATCACATGATGTGAGAGACAGTGCTGAAAGCCTTGCTGAAGTCAATGTAGACAATATCCACTTTTATCATTACGTATTTTCCCTTTTTTCTTAGAGAAAGAATTATGCATAAAGGGTTGGGGAATCTATGGTAGTAAAAGAAAGGACACTTCACTAATGACAAATTTAATTAATTTCAAGAACATTCATCAAATTCCTGTTGGTTTAAGTTTTTAAAATTTCTTCAGTATGTAAAATATTTGTTAAGGGCATAAGCCTGTATATTTTTGCTAATCTAAGGATCTGTTTAATGCCTAAACTTCATAGCTGATTCCTGACTACTAAGGTAGTCAAAACTAAGGTTTTATCAATTTTAATCTTCTGGAGAATATATGTGCTACATAAACGAGCATTAAATATAATAAATCAAAGTAGAATACTATGGAATGTATTTTTTCCTACCACTTATTAAATCTGCTTTATGGAATATATAGGAAATACAATTTGTGTAGAAGCAGATTGAAATTGTAATAAGTAATTCTGGTCTTTCCCATTTACTCACAGATTAATCTTCACATTTATGCATATGATGGTTACAAATACTTTAGATTTTATAGAGCAGATACATGTTTCACCAATCCCTTTGATCATAGTGAGAGACTAGAAGAGATATTCATCATCAGTTATGCATCTACAAGTATAATAATCATATATGTCTTCACCTTGCTTATAAATACAAACTAGCACAATCTATTAGGGTATTAATTTACTATTTGATAAAGAATATTTTTAATTTAGATGGCAAAAAGCTTTCTGTACACATCTCTTGTCACCCAATATATTTAGAAGTTCACAAATCAGACTTGTAAAATTCATTCATGCTGAATAAATACAATCTAATCCACCATGAAATGTGTAAAACAGTAGTGAAAATACATGACATTTTCAGAAGAGCTCACCATTGGTCTACAGTTACAGTTGAAATCAATATATATTAATGACACTAATAAACTTTTTAATTTGATAGAAGTAATGTACATAGACGATACATAGACTGCTGTTGCCACAGACTTCATTTCCTGAGTTACTAACCGAGGCAAAAGCCATTTCATTATGATACATAGTACATGTTATATGACAATGGTGTTAATAATAGAATGTGACAGACATGCACCAGACTTCCAGAAGTTTGGTAATTATATAGCCTGTTTTTTTTGTTATTTCTGTGATGTAAAATTTTACTTGTTTTCCAATTGACATAGGTTCTCTTGATTTCCTTGTAACTTGATTTAGACTTAGACCTGCAGTTTTTTGCACATTCTATACTTCTATTTCTCATTGGAGGTGTTGAAAGCTGCAGCATTCTAAAGCACTACTGTACTAAGTGTTATTGAAGGGAATGTTTTGACTAATCCATATACATTAATATGGGAAAAGAAAATGTTACCTGGTTGTTCTAATACAAATAACTATTGATATGTGTTTCCTTCCTGTTGTCTCTGTTACATGAAAAAAACATATTTGTGACACAAAATTTTCACATTCGCAACTTCCATGAAGACGTTCTAGCAGGAAAAAAAACAATCGAAATTCTAAAATATCTAATGTAGTAAGGATAGAAATCCACCCTTTAAAATTCATGACCCGCACCATCACTTTTATAAATTTCATCCAAGAAATAACATATTGGAGGTGGGTTTTTTTGTTGTTTGCTTAAAATGGCTAAGCTGAAGAGCATTCATCAAAATTCTCAAGTTTGTAGACATCAAGAGAAAATAGTAGTTGAACATTACAGGTAGACAAATGAAACAGAGACTTCCATTAAATCTTCCTTAATTCATTGCCAAAGGAGTACATTAGAAGTAATCATTCTTACACCATGAATGTTTACACAGTCAACATGAATCTTCCTCACATGAATCTCTGAGCACCAAACTCCACCAAATGAACCAGGGTCAGAGAACTTGATATTAAGCATAACTTGAGAAGCATGGGAAGAAGAGAGAAGAATGTAAGAAATATACGTTTAGATATAGAACTTAATGTTGTGCTTTTATTTGATCCAGATACTAGAAAAAAATATGGACTGTCATTATGTCATTCTTACATGCAGCCTGGTGACATGCATGTACTGTTTACACTATATACTTCATTTAAATTATAATTCACAAGAACACAAAAGGTAATATATAATTTTCTCAACCTTCAAAAAATGCTGGAATAAAAGGCAATATTATCAGACTGTGACATAAGAAATTAACCTTTTCTAATTGCCTGCTGTTTGAATTTCAACATTCCGAAACTAGCTACATATGGAAAGATGTTATAGTGTTTGAGTACTATGTTCAGCACATTAGAATACCGATAACGTTTTCCACTATTTATGGTCCTCATTCATCATTATTTATTCCATTGCATTTAAATGAAATCTAGCCACTCCCTTAAAAAAACAAAAACAATTTAAAAACCCAAATCAAACAAAAAACCCAAAAAACTCCAACCCAAGACAAAAAAAAATCAACCCAACAAATCACAAACAATCAAAAACGGAAAACCAGAAAACACTGATAGATAGTTGTAGTTCTGGGCAACTGAAGTCACAGTTCATTTATAGTGGCAAGAGAAGTATCAGCACTGAAACAAAATTAAATCAAATCTTCTGGTCCTTTCAGTCTGGAGACTGAAATAGGGAACATCAGTTTAGTGTAATGACTATGCTCAAGTGAAACACATAACAAACAAAAGCGTAAACAAAAAGAGATTTTAAGTGTTACTAACACGTAACACTTTAAAACCTATTTTTTTAACTTAAATTGATGTGTGTGTTTGTTGGCTTTGTTGATTAGAGACAGAAAAGCATGACTAAATTTTGGCCATGTGTTTCTCTGTCTAGGCTGTTGAAAAAATTATATTTTACATTGGATATTTATGAAAATGTCAACAATCTCAGAATGCTCATAGCTGTATAAATATAGCTAAAATACTCTACTCCATTTTGTTGTCAATATTCCAGTCATCTAGAAAGAACAAGCAGCACTTTTACTGAGATGATTATCATAGAGGAAGTATTGAGGTAACAGACAAAAATAAATTACTTTTCCTATGAAAATAGTTTACTGGTAGCCATAAATTATGTAAGCCATCAAACAAGATAAGCTAAGAAGCTCAACAATTTATCAACACAAGTGAACTTCTTACAGGACTATTTATATGTCTGTAAACAGCATCAGATATAATTTGGGGGGGTTTTGCATGCAACATATAATTTTGGTTCGTTTATTTTTATTCAACTATTGAGAGTGAAACTTACCATTCTGTGATTGTGCAAAGGAAAACAATCATTTTTTGCATTGTGTGGCAAGCTGTGGCAAGTTAGCTTGAGATTGTTCAGGATGATATTTGGTTGAATGATGGTTTGAACATAAGAAAATGTGGAAACTATAACAATAAAAAGGGAATCCAAAGAGAAGAAGTAGTTTCTGCATATCTTCAAAGAGAAGAATAACCCTCTGCTGCAGAGAGAAGTTACAGATTTCTTTTATTATGAGTAAATAGAAATTTTATAGAAATATACAAGAATACAATGCTATTGTATTTACTACTTCTGCATGCAAGACAAAGCATCTAAATGCTTTAAATGATTTTAAAATGTTTTTAAAAATAATTATAAATATTAGGTTACCATTTTTTTAAAAGTTATTATTCTGCTTCTCATAGTTTTGTTTGCTTTATAGTGTGCAAAAAGCCAGAGAAATAAGTGTAAACTACATATGACAACGAATGAGACAAATATAAGATGGCATTAATATTCTCTTAAGTTTTCCATTAATTTTCAAAGTAATTCTTTGAACACACAAGAATGACACAGTCACCCCAAGAAACACAAAGAAAATATTTTTTTATTTTGACAGGAGGAAAGAACATTGCAAGCTGATTGCCATGACCTGATCATGTGAAGTAAGAGACATATGTGTCAGTTTATGAATGCAGTGTGCCTATACCAAAGTGTTTAATATTCTCAAGAAACTGAATACAGAATGGATTCTGATGATCCATTGATTAATGTCTCTTCTAACTTTTTTCCATTATGTCCTGACAAGGAGTCCTAGAGTGGCTTTCTTAAAATCATTATTTCTGATTACTTCTTTTGCCAGAGAGGTAGGAAGAAAGAAAGTGTGAAAAAATATATATTTGAAATAGGTAGAATGTAGAAACAATGTTTGGCACCTGTTGGTTGTATGCCTCAGTTGTTGAGAACTATATATTTCTATTTGTCTATCTATCACTATTATTCTTCTGATAATATCTTTGTTACTTTAGGTTTACTCATCATTTCTGATGGACAAAAATCCTTACAGGATATGAAACTCTAAGATGTGGGAGCACTTCCAAAATTCCAGCTCGACATTCAAACCTTGGCTGCACATGGTATCCATACCCCTTCTCTCTTGTTTTCTGGACTACCAGGTGTGTTCACACATTCACACACATTGCTGTCTATGCTGTCATTCTGTATTTTTTACTGTGTAAATCTTGAGGACATAAGTGTTTTTCTTGATCTTCCTCCTCTGGACACACAAATAGTTATGATTGTACCCTAATTTATCAGAGATTCTTAATTAAGCAGAAATTAATCAAATGTCAGTATAATTTCTAAGACTGTAGATTTTTACATTATGCAACAGTCTTCTTAATTTAAAAAAAAAAAAAAACCAACAACCTACAAACCACAACATTCTGTGTTTGTATATTATATTTCTTGTTGTAGAACTTGATATCCACATTGCATCTTTACAAAATCACATCTGAACTTTTCTCAAAACTTCCATCTTTCCTACAGCACCCAAGACTAGCGTGTAATAGCTATTTAAAAATCCATTTAAAACAATAATTGATCTTTAATTTTCAGGGGGAAAAAAAGATTAAATGGAAATCCTACTTCTCAGTTATTTCTGAGAAAGATGCAGTATGAACAAGGAGATTTACCCAGTGAGGTACCTGCAATGCACTTGAAGGCAAGCCAATCATTAACTCATATTAACCTAAATGTCTGGGTGGCAACAACCATGAAAATGAGATAACTTCTGTGAATTTGGGAAAACAAAAACAAAAAAAAATCCACTCTTAACTTGAGTGGCATGGTTCAGCTAGATGACTGTAGTAATGCTACATAACTGTTCTGCAGCAGAAAATGAAAATAACTTCTCAGGCTGAAGCTCCAAGAAATTTGTTTTGTTATTACTCTGTGGCCTTGGAAAACCATTAAGGTCTAAACTACAAAGGAGGATTAGATTGTCTGTTTCCTAGCTCTGAATTAAAAACCCAAGTTGAGTGCCTAGAATTGCAATGCACTAGTTTGGCAAACTCCAGACATTTTAGATGGACATTCATCATCCAGTAATAAAATGCAAAAGATGGCAACATTTCTTATCCTCCACCTCAATATTACAAATGTATTCATACATTATCAAGAATTGCAAGTCATGATCTTATCATACAAGAAGATGTCTCCACCTACTTTAAGAAAAATTTCATCATGTAGTTCTCACTTTTTTCCCCTGCAAAATTTTAAGCAAAGAATGCATTTATAGAAAAGTGTCGTGATCTTTTAGGGTGGGAGTGTTCTTAAAATTACGCAACAAGTCATTTAGTTTAAGTCCCTGCTTGGGATGTGAAGTTTTATGTTTAGTTCCTTCTTCTGCTTCAGGACAGCTCAGTCTGTTGTCATTCACTTGTGTACTTCCATGACTGCCTTTAGGTGTTTTGAGTTGTACTGGCCCCATAATTCTCCCTTTTGAAGTTCCACAATTCAAAACCCAACCAACCAAACATACAAGAAAGGGTTTTGTCTAAGAGGGAAAGAAAGGAGCATGACATCAAAGTGCAGTGATTTGGGTTCTCATCAGAATGAAAGGATGCAGCATCTATGCTTTTTCATTACACAAGGGGCTAGATAGAAAGCTCCTTCTTCTCCATTATTTCCAATTCCAGCTGGGTACCAGTCTGCTTTTCCTTGATGTCCAATTGCAGATTTCTGTAGTCTGCTCGGTAGCATGTTTAATATATGGTTTAATGTATCAGGTACAGATGAAGTTTTTACTTATGGGCTAAGTGCCTAGCACTGTTTTTAAGTCTGAAGTTTTAATTGTATAGGCCTCAATCGTGCTTAAATACTGTCAAAGAACCTAACTCATTTTAGAGGAGCTAGATCTTCTACTACATGCCTGAGGCTGGCACCCCCTTGCCCCTTCACTATAGCTCTGTGCTGGGAAGCATGATAAAGGTGATTACATAGAAATCTACATTCAGCAGAATTAGAATTCAGGAATACAGGTAGTTTAGAACTCCTCCATATGGCCTGTGTTTCTACTCCCTCTACCTGTGGCAAATGTTGTAGGAGACATCAAATTCAAGAACCTGGGCTTCTTTGACTGATAAATGTCCTCTCGATCTGTAAAAATGGAGCATGATTTGTACCTAAATCACTGAATCTTACATACTGGAGAAAGAAGCTGGGAGAGGGGCAGGGCAGAGGCCTTAAAAATCTTGCGCTCCTCATAATAATTCTTGTTTTTGTCTTAAGTAAAAAGGTTAGAGTCAATGTCCTTATCTAAAAAACTACTTTTTGGTTTAGCATTCAATAACATAACTTTAAATGTGCATATATTGAACATTATTTGATAGCAAAAATTGCATTATCAGACAGTGCAGTGAAGTATAAAGGATAAGGCTCAGTAAGAGTTTGTGTCTGTCACGTGAGGAGCAGAAAAATATCCTTTTCTTGCAAGTGTTCTCATCCTTTTCTCCCTCCAAGCCCTTCAGCTATAAAACTGCAGTTTGATTTAATAGCTTTTCTTGCAACTTAAAATAAGTGGTTTAAGTATTTAATATGTCATGGAACTGCTATTTTGTTTCTGTCACTTAGTCAAGTTCTTCACATTAGGATAGCAAGAACAAACAGACAATGAAGGAAAACAATACAATTATATTCTTAACCCCAAAAACCAACCAAAAAACCCAAACAAAACAAAGCAAACAAACAAACAAACAAAATACAAAACCCCAAGAAACTCCACAAAACCCTGACTTAAATCCATGACTGCAGAGGAATACAATGTCCCAGATGCTGACAAAGACCAACTTAAAAGAACTAGGAAAGAATCTTTTCCCCAAAACCATCTTTCCATTGTCCTTTATTAACACCATCTTGATGCACAGCATCCCACTTAACATGCAGAGTAAAATGTTCACCTTTTCTGCCAGTGAACCAGGAAATACTTCCCATTAGAATAAATAGCTGAAATTGTTGCCAGGATCCAAGTAATTTGCAGAGTATTTCCTTGGTCCCCAGAAACACTGTCCATGCTGAAAACATGTGGATCACATCTCACTCCTTTTCTCACCTGAATTAGTAGTCAGGTGTACAAAGTTGATTTGCAATATTTCTTTTTAATTTTATTAAATTTAAAAATAAATTTCACAAGTTAGAGACTGCATATAAAAAGAATTCTATCATAGGGCATAAATAACTGCAGATCTTGGAGATAGCTCTTTTTTTAAAGTCAGTATTTATTTGAACCTTTCCATACTAATCTTTCTGAACTTTGTTTTGGATAAAACATTTTGGAAACAGACATAAGAATAATTTTTATTTGCATGGGATGCTTTATTTACAGTTCAGTGACACTCTAGAACCTAATTTCCTCAGGTTAGTGGTATAAGAGCTAAATATATAGTGTATGCACATAACAATGTAATATATGTAAAAAAAATTCCAGCCAAACAAAACCAAAACCACTTAAAAGTAGAAATAAATGAAATAAAAATACAGAAGTATGTGCACGTGGATTTATAGGTAATTAGCTTCCTTGAGAAATGTGACTGCAACTGAAGATGATCGAATATATATTTAAATATTTAAAATATTTCAGAACTTTATAAAAAGTTGTAACAATAAATGAAGAAACTGAAAACATTGAAAAGAGGGAAAGATTGAGAAGAACACATCTTTTGCAAAGGATGATTTTTAGAATTAAATTGGCATTTTGTAATTTTGTACTTCACTGCATTTAAGACATATATGGTAGTTTTAGGGCATTAGTACACACAAAAAAATCACATATACTTCTATATAGTTTGAATGTGTATGTCAGAAGACCAGATTCAATCAGCAGTAAGGATAAGGTAGTGAATTCACTCAAGAATATAAATCCAGATAATTTTTCTTTGTTATACTCCTTTTTAATTTGTCTGTTAAAATTGTTACAGGAATTATCTGGGCATGGAATTCGTGTGATACGACACTGGAACTCAGCCTTCTGTAGCCAGTATTCCTTAAATACAGAATATTTTGCCTTTTGGTCCTTGCATTAGAGGAAAACCCAATATATTAAACCATACTAGTATATCAAAATTTTAATATTTCTCCTTTGTGAGAGCAAAGCCCTAAACTTCAATTTATGGAGGAACTTGATTCCATGATTTTTAAGGAAAGAAAAGCAGAAAGGAAATTAAAAGGATCGTACTATATTTTTTAAAGGAAGACTTTTAATTAAGTCTTTAATGTTGGGTGATGTTTTTTTAATTTTTTCCTAATATTACATTGATTTAATTATTGTTTTATTTAGCTGATTCATGCACGTTTCTTCAGTGCAGTTGCGTGAGATTATTATAATAACTCTAGATACAGATAAATTTGTATAGTCAAGATTTATCTGCCCTTAAGTAAAACATAACTGGCCATGTGATAGAATACATTGATGTATAATATTAATGATAATGATAAAGAGTTACTTAGATTAAAAATGTCAGGAGACTTTCCTGAAACAAATCCAGTCAGAAATAAAATAACTTTTGGAAAGAAAAAAACTCTTTGCCTTGAAGTAAAGATTTGAAGAAGCATTGAAAGTCCTTTCTAATTTTTTTCTTCTTTATCTTTGAAAAAAGAAGAAAAGGAAAAAAAAACAAAGAAAAGAATAAAGTCTTATTTGAAACAAACTTTTTGATCCTGTCAACCTTATTAAAATTTGTTACACATGCAAAGACCTGTTTTTGTTCTCTATGCCAGTATTCCCAATCTGTGACAAAATTACCCAACCCCCATTTATTCCTCTGAGAAGCCTGCATTGTTCACTAAAGGCATATTTAATTAAGCATAATTTGCAACCCTTTGATCACTTTCATGGTTCTTGTTTGAATTAGAAAATTATTTCAATACACTTCTTAGCTGCAGAAATCTGAACACCAAGATCCAGCAATAAAAAACAGTACCAAATACATACCATCTGCTATATGATATTATCATTTGAATTCACCCAGCAATTAATTTATCAACATATTATGCGCAAGATTTCACATCTCTCTTTAAAAGGACACATGCTTCTTGTATCCCAAAATATTCTAATAATTCTTTATTAGAGGTTATCCACTTCCTTATTTTCTGCATTCTCTTTTTGTCATCTGTAGATACATTCAATAATGATTTTGTGGGTTTATTTTCTTTTTTTGTCCTCAGATCATTTTTTGGCAGAAATGTTGAATAACAAACAATGAAGATCTGATCTCAGAGACGTAGTAGAAATACCATACTTCATCTGATGAAAGTTTCCCATTTATGTTTGTCCTAGTTTCAGCTGGTGTGGTGCTGTGTTTTGGTTTCAGTATGAGAATGATGTTGAGAACACACCAATGTTTGGTTGTTGCCAAACAGTGCTTACCCTAAGTCAAGGACTTTCCAGTGTCCCAAGCTCTGCCAGTGAGGAAATGAACAAGAAGCTGTGAGGGAGAATGGCCAGGAGAGCTGGCCTGAACTGAACTGAACTGGCCGAAGGAATACTCAGTGCCACATTCCATATCATAGAGAGCCATATCCAGTACATAAGGGGAGGGCAGCTGGCCAGGAGCCACTGGTGACTGCTCAAGGTTCAGCTGGACATAGATCAGCAACTAGCGAGCAATGATATTGTGCATCACTCGTTTTCTAGTGTTTTATTCCCCTTTCTCTCTATGTTGATTACTATTATCACTAGTAATAGCAGTATATTATTATATTTTGTTCAAATTATTAGGCTGTTCTTATCTCAAGATTTACTTTTTTTTTTTTTTTTTCTGATTCTCATCCCCACTGGGATGGGGCAGGGAGTGAGCAAGCAGCTATGTGGTAGGTTGTTGCCACCCGGGGTTAAACCATGACAAATATTCTCAGATCTAAAATTTTGAATCTTTCTAATATACAATTAAAATAACAGGTAATATGAAGCTGCATGAAAATCCAAGTACATTAAGACACTATTATCTTTATCGACAAAACCTTTTATTTCAAGTTGATTTTTTAAAAGTTCCATTTTCCTAAAACTAATGCCAATTGGCTTTGATTCTGTGGCCTCAACCCTATTCTCACCAATTAGAATTCTCACTTAGAATGACTACCACATAAACAGATGTGTAATCTATGATAATGCTCCCTTCCCAGAATGCCTCTAGAAACCAGAGCTATCTCATCACTACAATATGCTTAGGATCCAAAAGGTGAACATATTCTGTGTATAACCCTCTCCTATGTTTGTATTTATTAAAAAAATGTAAAAAGAATAAACTGAAACGTTTTATGGTAAGCCAAAGGCAGATATTCTAAACTACATACTTTGCTCAATAGGGAAAAGATGAAGGGATGAAGAGTATGTGACAGTTCCCTGTAATTTTGCTTAATCAGCAGCACAACAAGTGCAGCTGAGAATATACAGACTGCTACTGTCAGAATCACATATTTTTTTAGTACTGTCAAACATCACCTTTACCCCTGTTCTATAGGCTTTCAAGATTAACAGAAAATCAGCACTCCTGATCTACAAAATTACTTGCTTAGCTAAGGTCATTATTTGCTTGTGCCCAAATTTTCCATTGGTTTCTGGATTTAGTTTCTTTATAAAGTTAAATTTTACATCATTTAAGCTACATTTATTTCTTCCTCAGCTGACTTAGTTTTCAGAATCTGAAATACCATTTTAGGCAGAATGCCTTTGTCATTTTAAAATCATGCTAAAATATCTCTTAGATCTCTGTCCTGTATTTTTTGTAAAAGTATTTTGTCCACATAATACAACTGCAAACCTGCCCCTTAAAATAAATATGCATTTCTGATTGAGACATTTTTGAAATTACACCCTTGCTGACTTTTTTGAAATTCATTTACCCATTCTTGATGCTAGTATGATAGAGACAATAAACACATGGATTCAATGATGCTACATAATTTGTGTCCTGATAAAGTACTTCCTCAACAGTTCAATGTACAGCTGTGCACAGTAAAAGTATAAACTGTAATACCAAAGTTTAACTGTAATTAAAGTAATAAAGTACAACTGAGTTATTTGTATGAAACCAGTGATGTTCCAAAGGAGACATTTGTTTTCCAAAGAACTGTGGAATGAAAACTGCAACACAACTCAAACCAAGAGTGCTACTTACAGAAGGGAGGTCATACAAAGACAAGATTTTGGTGTTGCTGGATGCCCTAAAAATACTTCACTATCCTCGAAAAAAAAAATTAAGAAATAGCTTTTAACAGAAATATACCCTCATTTTGAGGAAAAACCAAGAAAGTGACAACTGGAGAGGTGCCTGCCGAAACTGAGGAGAGTATTCAGTCGTTTGATTTGAAATCTGTGCCTATTTCATCCTCCTCTTCATCCAAGTTCCAGGCTGATTAGAGTAGACACAGAATTTTCTTTCAAACCCAGAACACCATTTAGTTATTTCAAGGTATTTCTAACCAAATCTTTTATTTTTCTTGTCGACAGAAGTGTAACAGTATGAAAGTTTTCTTCCTTCCCCTGGTTATGTTGCCAGACTGGTATTTGCAGTAATCCACAATTTCCATCATGCAGCAATTTGGATGCCAAGTCACTGCCCACTCCAGACCTTTTAGGTTAATGTGGAGCGTGACTTCCAGCAAGTGGAAAGTTATTGCAAAGTTTTTGCATGGCACTGGTAGAGGGAGGAAGGAGGTAACATCTTCAAAGCATGACATAAAGTTAAGCTCGCTCACTCTGTGGGTGGGAAGAACCACTACCCTTGTTAAGAGTATTCTTTTTAAGAATTGTTCACTGATTTTATATTATGCCATTAAGAACTTTTTGTATAAGAGAAGTATTACTGAGCAACTACTCTTTGGGCTAAGGAGCCAAGGCCAGCAGCAGCGGCAGTGTTAATTTTCACTTCAGTAGCCCAGAAACACAAGGGGCTGGCCTGCCCTTCTGTCCTTTGAGACTTATGATAGTTCTGTGACATGGCACTTTTATAAAAACCCTTTTATTTTTTCCCTATTTAATAACATCATAACAAAAGATGTTCACACCTATAATTATGCAAAACATATGCACTCATTTTGGAGTTGTTTCAGCATATCAACCCAATGGGCTCACAAATCACCATGAGGACTGATTGCTATTCCTGTACTTGCTGTGGGTAAAAACAAGAGGAGAAAAGGGCAATACTCTGGACCTAATATCAATAGTGTCCCCTGAGTGTTTGGATTTCATTTACCCATATATTGCTGCATCATCAGGGACCCAGTTAATGCCAAACTCTCTGTCTACTATACAATTTCTTAAGCAGTCAAAATGTGGACAGAACTGGCTATAAATAGAGCATTAACTAAACACAGGCATGGAATATTTATTTTCTGACTATGCATGAAGATAAGGAAATCTGTGTATCCACATCTTGAGCCTGATATATGTGTTTCTTACAGTTGCAGCAGGAAAATAATTACAGTACTTGCCTCAGTGTTTACCCTCAGTGAGGAGAAGCAACTACATCCTGTCTCACATGTGATTTTGTTGCTTCATTAATTAAAAAACAGTTCAAAAAAGAGCTGATCTAACTTTCAGCTAATGAACAGAAAGCATGCAAAAAATAACTGGTCCATCTGTGAGCTGGCAATTATTTGAACCAGGAAATGGAGAAAGGAAAATTCTTTAAAATTTCAAGGAATAGTACTCACTGTCATATATTAGCCCAGGTGTGAATCTGGGACTGGTGAAGCAGGAAAGTGTATATCCAAATGAACATGTTAATATGAGTAAGAATGATTAAAGTTATTGACAGAATTGAAATAAAGATTTATTTTAGAGTATGTACAGAGAGAGAGCACTTAGGCATTGTAAATTTACACAGATTTTTATTAAACAGTTTAGCTTAGGTTCCAAAACCATCATATGTGTGGCACCCTAAAAGTTTGAAAGACTGATATAGCTTACAGATTTTCTGTAAGACAAAGTAGATCATGCTGAGTTCCATATTGCTATGGTTTTTTTTGGTGCTCAAACTTGCATCTATAGCAATACGTTATTCCAACACTGCAAATTGCAGTGTAGTAATTCTACTAATCACTGAAAAAGTGGCAGAACTTATCCCTTTCTATTCAAAAGGTAGAGAGCTTCCATAAATACAATCAAAATATTACTTGCTTCTGTTTCAATTATTGCAAAGGAACACTTTCAACAAAGTAAGCCAGAATTTTTCATGGTTTATTCATCACTCTGAGAACTAAGTTTTGTTGTCAAAATTCATACAGCTGGTTCTTATTTCAGAGGACTAGTGGTTAGCCCTAATGTTTAGTTTCCAGATTTTATCTGTAATGGCTCATAGTTATAGGAAAAAGTAAATTTTTAAAGATATATATATGTTTTACTTGTGAGTGAACGAATTTCAGCTAATTTTAAATGTATTGCTCTGTTGGGGGTACCACAACTTTCAATAAAACTGCTTAAATAATGCTTGTATAAAAATGGATTTTATTTATTTGCATTTGCTCATGAATAGTCAAACACTTGTACAGTAAATTGTTTCATCACTCAGCATTATCCAGCATAACAACTTGTAAGATTTTTGCTGGTAGTGCATTCTTATTTTAACTCCTTCCCCTACACAAGATTTATTAGTTATATATAATCTTTGAAAGATTTGTTCGAACAAAATCAAATAGCAATCCTTATGTTCAAGCCTAGTCCAGAGTCCAATAGAATCAAGGCACAAAACAATTTTCAGTGTTTCCACTATATAGAGTAATTTTCCCTTGGGAAATGTGCGTTAAGGAGCAGTAGCCTTGACTGTGTTACGACATATTATTCAAATCAATTTTGACATCACTTTCTCATGTTGCTGTTTATCTTTTTATTTTAGCCCTTAGTGAAGGAAACAAATTCCTTAAACTTCAGACAGGTGACTAAGGTTTCTGAATATGTGTTGTACAGAGGATACCTCATTTGTAGTGCCTGCAGGTATCTCCTAAGAGATGTTAACCTCCCAGATCAGGGGCTGTTAGGACAATAAACACACTGAAATAGAACAGTATTTAGGACATTAGTAACTTTTGCACCCTATACTGTGTTCAGTGCTGACATGATTTTGCTGTTAGCAGAGAAGTTTCTACTGTTAGCAGAAACACCCCAGGGAAGTTCTAAATAGTTCAGACAATTTTATATGAACTGAAGATACCCCAGCAGGTGTGGTGTAGTTTTTTCTCTCAAGTAGAACGGATAGTGGCACCTTTCAAAATTGTTTCATTTTTTTATGTGAATACATTGTGGAACAGGTTCAGTTAAGTACCTTTATTTTCATGTGATCAAAAGGAATTTTTCACTATTTGCACAGGCAGAGAAATCAGAGATAAAGTAGATTTCTGGGAGGAAGACTTTTTTTGAAATTATAGAAAAGATCATTAACACATAAAGTTAGACTACAGGTCTGGAGTAGAGCTGGAATGAAATTGAGTAGGATTCATCAACCACTGAAACAGGGGCTCACGATAGAACTGCTGGCACAGCAGTAGCGAGGGTTAAACAAGCACAATTTTTGTGAGGCAAAACTCCTGGAGGTGCCATATGAAGTTCAAAATGTTAGCAACATTTTCCTTGATGTATCTAAATCCTTCCACTTCTAACACCACCCCCTATACATGTCTTCTGTAGATAGTGGAAAACATTTATTTTTTTGTGATGCTTTTGCATGTATCAGGAGAGTATCTTCAGCTGCTGACTTAATCCCACACTCATTAGCAAAATCCAAAAAAGAAGTTTTTGCAGTCTTTGTTTGTCTGATACTATTTTTTGAGAACTCATGCTATCTGTCACAATACTTTAGCACCACAGTCTGAAATCAAAGAAACTGAAAATATGGAGATAGGTAGGTTTTAAAGGTCAGCACTGCACAAAATTTCATGTCTGAAATAAAATCATGTACATTGCAAAAATGACTAAATTGTTTCAAAGTGTTTATCATCTTTTTAACTGTCATCATAATGAAACTATTTTTACTCTTTGGTATGAATTTTTAGAATATTAGCCACTCTGTTTCCTCCTTTACAATTATAAGGAAAACAATCCTTTGTTAAATATTTGTACCCAACAACAGGTCTTTGAGAGCTCAGTATTGGTGCAGTATGACACAGAACATGGGAGATTAAACATCATTATTGCAGGTCTTTTTTTAATTATGGCAAAGATAATGAAGCGAGCTGTACCTGGCAGACCCCTTGGAACCCATTACTGTGCTGCACAGCAGCTCCTGCTGATAGCACTGAGGCACAAAACTTCAGACACTGACAAAGACCTTTAAAAGGCCCCGAAGACCGTGTCCTGGTTGCCTATTGGGATACTTAATACCATCTTATTTCCATGATAACATTTAGAAAATAATGAGTTTCTCTATAATCAAATAGTAAAGATAGTGCAGCACCTAAAATGAGATGTTCAAGAGTTGATTTACATTGTCTCAGGTAAAAAGCTGTGCAAGACAGCCTAGTTAAATGAACCGGCTTTTATATGTGTGACCATTAAAAAAGGGTCCAGTTTTATTAGTACAGTTAAACTCTCTCTCTGAAATGAGTGAAAATCCAAGCTTCACTTTATGGGCCAAGATACATGTGTAAGCATTCATTAATGGAACAAAAGGATCTTTATAAACTATACCTAAAATCTCACGGGTACTGAGGAAAAAATATATTTATTCCGTATATATGAATTCAAAAACAGTGGTGTGGGGAATGTCAATGACTTGCATATGGTCATTGAAAAGGCCAAAATAGGATGAGATACTCCAATGCAGAGCCTAAATTTTGCTTCATTTTCCGCACTCATTGGTAATATAATCCAAAAGCAAGAAAGAAGTAAAAAAAACCTGCTTGGAGACAGTGAGACATGGTGAAAGCAAGAATATACTACATGGACACATAATGAACAACCCATAGTTTTTTAATCCATAATAAAAATCCAAGATTTTATTTCTATTGTTTTATATTTCAGTAAAAAAGGAAATGAACGTGGACAATATCACTTTCTTACTTGTCTGGCTGTTATATGTCACAGTACTATGCAACTACTTGAATTACAGAGCAAGTCCAAACTTCCCTTTGAAATTACTGGCCTAAAATTGTTTTGTGAAAATCTGAGATTTCTCAAAATTAAGTTTTTAATTTCATTAAAGCATCTTCAAAAATTGTAATTCCAGAAATGAATGTTGCATTTTACAGTGTTTAAAATCCAGTGTTTAAGTTTTGTTTTCTAAGTTTCTACCAAGACCCCCACTAATCTGCTTGACATAATTTTGCTTTAAAAAGAGCTACAATGTCTACTATCTGTCCACATTAAAACTTGAAGTAGGCATGATTATATTTTATGCTTCCCTCATGAATGAAAGAGAGAAATTGCATTAAATAACGTCATTCCCACAGAACTGAATTTAAAAATTATTTTATGAAGTCTCTTAGGTCAGACTTTTAGAGTATCTCTTTAATTTATAAATTTTATCTATTTGTATACATAAAAGCCAGTTATTGTTTATTGTTATGAATATAAAAATAAGAAAGTATGTCCACAATTCCTGAACTGCCCCTTACAGATTTGGATGTTAGCCCAAAGGAATGAATACACTCACAAAGATTTCCAGACTCAGAGAAAAATATTAAGTGAAAATATTGCATGAACATAGTACTTTCTGAGTATTTCACATCCACAGTATAAGAAAGAAAAACTAGAAAGAAACAAGAGATCTAAAATATTTGCATTCTTAACTTGATAGCATTAAACAGTAAAAGAGAAATGTAGAGAAAATAATCGTAGAAATAAGAATCATATCAGATGGAAAATACTTTTAAGATGACAGAGTCTAATCATATGTTTGCCTACATAACAAGAGCCAGCAGTGCCCTGGCAGCCAGCAGGGCCAACCCTGTCTTGGGGTGCACCAGGCACAGCATGACCAGCAAGGCAAGGGAGGGGATTGTCCTGCTCTGCTCTGCATTGAGGAAGCCTCACCTCGAGGGCTGAGGGCAGCTTTGGGCACCACAATATAAAAAAAGATATTAAACAATTAGGGAGTGACCAAAGGAGGGCAACAAGGATGGGCAAGGGCCTTGAGGGGAAGCCGTGTGAGGAGCAAATGAGGTTGCTTGTTCTGTTCAGCCTGCAGGAGACTGAGGAGACCTCAGTGCACTCTACAGTTTCTTCATGAGGGGAAGACGAGGGGCAGGCACTGATCTCTTCTCTGTGGTGACCAGTGACAAGAAAAAGGGAATGGCATGAGGTTGTGTCAGGGGAGGTTTACATTGAATTTAGGAAAGGTTCTTCACCCAGAGGGTAGCAGGGCACTGGAACAGGCTCCCCAGGGAAGTGGTCACACCACCAAGCCTGACAGAGTTTGAGAAGTGCCTGGACAATGCTCTCAGGTACATGGTGNGTGCCTGGACAATGCTCTCAGGTACATGGTGTGACTCTTGGGGATGGTGATGTGCAGGCCCAGAATTTAGATTCAATTATCCTTGTAGGACCCTTCCAACTCGGCATATCCTGTGATTCTCTGATTCTATGGACCGTTATCCCAGCACTGTAAAGCCCACTATGAAACCATGTCCCCAGGTACCACATCTACATATGTTTTAAATCCTTCTAGAACTGGTGACTCAACCACTTCCCTGGGCAGCTTGTTCCAATGCTTGGCAACTCTTTCCATGGAGAAATTGTTCCATATACAACGTAAACCCCACCTGGTGCCAGTAGAGGCCATTTTCATTTGTCTCACCATTAGATGCCTGGGAGAAAAAGTCAACCCCCATGTCACCACAACCTCCTTTCAGGCAGCTGTAGAATGATAAAATCCCCTGAGCTACCTCTTCTCCAGACTAAACCACTCCAGTTTGGCCAGCTGTTCCTCACAGGACAATTCACCAGGATTATTGTCCTTCTCTGGACACGTGCCAGCTCCTCAGCATCTTCCTTGTAGTGAGGGGCTCAGATCTGGATTTTCATGTGCACACATAATGTGCAAAGGTCTTACAAAATATTCAGTGTAAAAACATAGTTTAAAAAAAGAATCATCCAGTTATTAATAATCCAAATGCCTCCCAGCAGATTAAGTATATTTGCCACCTAAAATGTCTTTTCATTAAATATTATATGATTTCATATGCATTAATTATTTCTAACAATAATGCTTCTCTGGCCCTCTTACTGTATTGCTATTAAAATATAAGTGTCTAATAAAATGCAGTTTATGCTTTTCTATATACCTTCTTTTTTTCTGCTGTTCTTTACTCAGCCTGTGTACCAGATGATCGTAGGATTAATGTGCATTCTTTATAACCTCAGAAAAATACAGACCTGTTAAAATTGGGTGGTTGATCTAAACTCTTGAAAATCATTGCCTCAAATAGTAAAACTCTTTACAGACATGGGAAGGACTCATTTTCAAAATTATGTAATCTCTTAACAATTCTGGGAATGGTTGTAGAGTACAGAAGGAGGTTAACTTCCAAACTCAGTTTTTAATGTATTGATTTTAAAAGACCTATTGATTAAAATAAATATATTTGAATATATCCTATAGGTGACATATTCTCTTCTATCTACTCCAAGCCTAGTGTGGAGGGGGCTGATAGTATTGGTTTAGTCTTTGGTAAGAAATGGCTATATAACAACTGCTGAAATCACAGCTGATAATAATTATAGCAGTCTCAGAAGGGAAGCCAAAGATGGATTTATCATGACAAGATGAACCATTTTAGCAGAGTTTGATTCCTTTAGAAGAAGACCACACAGAAAAGCTTGAAGGCTTTTGAAATGATGTATTTGTATGAGCTGAATTTTAAATTTGTGATCTGCCTGTCATGAGGAGTGGCACAAAGCTGCACCACCTGAGGAGCAGAGAATGACTCAGAACATCCCCGTTTTCTCCTCCCCCATGGGAGACATAAGTTACTTTGGACTTTCTCTTGTGTAGCAGTAACTTTTCTTGCATGTCTGTGCAGGTGTTCTAGGAAGCCTCAGAGGAGAAGGAGTCCACCTGCTTCCAGCTCAATTCCGGACTGCTTGCTTTGAGGATTCAACACAGGCCATTGTGAAGGAAGTCAGGCAGTCCATGAAGACAGTGTTATTGATGTCACTCCTTTCACAAACACTGTAGGACTGAGTCTGAAATGCTTCCTATTGTTGAGTAGCACTTCGTTTCAGGAATAATTCTGGACTCATTCTAAACAGGAAAACTCATGTCGCTGATGTTGTCATTTCTCCCTCTGTTCTGTGAGTTTTGTGTATTTTGTCCACTTATAATTGGTCTTGAAAGCTTCTGAAATTTTCTTGTATTACTTTCCTTATGTATAAGGAGCTTTAGTTCATGGCCAATCGAGGGTCAAGAAATATGTATCTTTCAAATTCTGTCCTTGTTTGGTTCTTTATAGAGGTAGGAAATGGAATTTGTGTTACTTCTGTAACTATCTACAGCTAGTGAATAGCAAGAACTTCCTTGAATTTGGCAGTGTTCTGTGTTGAATTGGTTAGCTGTGTAGGATTGTTAAATTTCTGTACCTAAACAAAAAACAAACAAACAAACAAACAAAACCCCAAAACACACCACCACCACCACCACCAAAAAACCCCACCACCAAACAAATAAAAAAACAAACAAGCAAACAAAAACAACAAACCTAAAACAAAAAAAAATAAACAAAAGAAAAAGTTGGAGTTTGTTCTGGCCAAAAATATATCTGAGCTAAGGAGAATATTAATAAATAAGTATGAAGAATTGTAGTAAGAACCTCTACAAAAAACTATTACATCTGACTGTAACCAAAGATTTATTCTCATGGCTTTTAGCAATAAGAACAAAAAAAATAAATTCCATTTGCTAAAATGATAGCATCAGGTTTTCTGAACAAAAGAGAAAGGAAAGTAGATTAACTGAAAGATGAAGCAATCCCCTGCAAACTATTTATATTTTAGCCCAGCTGTTTAAGCAAATTCTGAAAAGTCAGAGGTAACAGCAGGTTTGGTATCAAGTGTGTCACCTGTTCTCACACTGAAATCACAGAACAAGCCACAGGTCTTACCCATTTATGCTACATGGTGTGCAAGAAAGGAATCTTAAACTTTGTTCTTGTTCCTGTTTGCTGATGACATCATAAAGGTCATTGCATAAGGATACTGATAATGATTTTGGGCTGATGGAGAAAACCTAATTTTAAAGAATTAAACACATAACTTATGTTCCATATTCAAGTCATTCTTTTCAGGGATAATTTTCCATGTCTTTTTTTAGATTGTAATATTTGACTTCTTGAAGGTGGCGGTCCTTAAAGCAGAAAAGAAAAACAAAATGCTTTTACCAAATTGAAAATTCTGAATATACAAGTGATGGTCTGGCATCTACAAAGTTTGTTTGAAGTAACAAAACTCTATGTATTGCCAACTATACACTCATGTTGTCAGAACTGGAAAGATTAGAGAATGGGATTCTGTAGGGCTAAGGTGTCAATGAGGAGAAAAAAAGCTATCCACATCATAAAACAACAAAGAGTCAGTTAGGGAGATGAGAGAGAAAAAGTATCTCCAATAGTGAAACTAGAAAGAAGACTCCTATCTCCTGTTCTGTCAGCAAACTCACAATCACCTCTAGAGGAATATTATTAATATAAATGGCTCAGAAGGCATCCCAAGCTGTGCTGTGACTGTAAATGTAAGAAATATTAATAAATCTTAATATATTAAAATAAATGTGTTTTAGGGGAGACTCAAATATATGAGTGTATTAGCCAAAGTTTTGAGAGTATTTAACATTATTTAAAATTAAATTAGGTGAAATGAAATGAAAAAATCTTCTTCCATAACTTTTTATTTTAAGACATAAGAAGTTTCTCCTTTTCTAAAGTTCATCTGTTCTGAGCTATTTTTCCTTGTCTCTTCTTTCTTTCAGAAGGGATTTGCTTTTTCCTTTTTTAATCAGTTGACATGATCATTAACCACAGTCTGGGCACACCCAATTCCTTTGTATGATCATGCCTGTGATTAGATCTGAGTCGAACTGTGTCCATC
Organism: Pycnonotus jocosus; assembly: GCA_013400435.1. Classification (NCBI taxonomy): domain Eukaryota; kingdom Metazoa; phylum Chordata; class Aves; order Passeriformes; family Pycnonotidae; genus Pycnonotus; species Pycnonotus jocosus. The sequence goes on from VWYP01016412.1 coordinate 135,270, forward strand.
ATTATGCATTTTCCAAATATGAGCAACTGTAAGAAAATATCAGTGTAAGAAAATGTTGGTCTTAATGACTAGTTACATAGTTTGCAAGCTGGAAAGTATACCTACAGTAGATATACAGTAGATGGTATAATCCATCTACTCCATCTACTCCAAGGACTGAGGTTGGCCCAAGGAATGAATCACAATGTATAAAAGCACATCATTGAACAGAGGTGTTGTTAACATATAGCACCTACACTGTAAAGAACCACTGCTGTCCTACTTACTGACTGACATGTGAACCAGACATGTGCTCTGTAACATCAGTCCTTCTTTTCTGCTCTTATTTTCTTTCCTCATTTATTATGTTTTTCTAAATATATTTCCTGATTATTGCCACCAACTACCTTGTTGAAGAAACAAGAAAGATTCTTCAACTTGAAATTTCCTGTTTGAAGACGTGGCCTAGAGATTCATGGTTTTGCACAGCAAAAAGCCTGTTTTAACCTTCCCTCCTTTCTGCTGGTACCACAGACCAGTGGACAAATGGTAATAGTGGAGTTTGCCAAGGACATACCCAGCTGCATATTCACTGACAGAGATAAGGATATATAATATTTAGCGGTAAGTGAATTTTCCAGTGTAGTCTTAGGTATGTGCCAGGGCCCTGAGCTCTCCTCTCATATCCAAATCCCAGTGTTTGGAGGCTCTTCTTTTTAAAATAACAGTTTATTTACATTCTGTAATTGGTTACTAGTTTTTAATAATTTAAAACATAATTTCTTTTCACAAGTTACTGTAATACATTGAAGCTAAGACCTTGAAAGCCCACCTTCTTATGGAAAAAGTAGAGTGTTCCATTTTTGCAGTGCAATAAAGAAGAACAAATGCCCTTTGCAAGTTCATAAAGCGTTTTGAACTCCCTACTATTATTCATGTACTGCTTCCTTTTATATTTCTAGTCTTCAACCAATTTTTAAAAGAGCTGCATATGTGTATACATTCAAGCAGCACACATAAGCCTTGGGATAGAGGGCAAGTTATCTACATAAATCTTTAGATGTGTTTCAGAGAAACATGACTTTTCATTTTGCTGTCTACAGTCATGGGGTGTATGTGATTCACAGCATCTAGATTTTGTGAAAGAGTACCAACAAACATGCCTAGTACATAAGAAAAGCAACATGAGCAAATTGTGTTTTGCTTCCAAACATCAGACTGACTCAATCAATATTGAGGGTAAATTGCTGGTATTTTTATTAACATGTATTTTAGTCCTGTCTCTGATGCCATTAGTTAGCCCTTATAGAGTTATTATTTTATAAACTGAAACTCTTTCAGTGATTATTTTAGCCACGAGTCCCCTGCAGCACTCTTATTCAGGAATGGACCCTTGCAGATGCATCTCCAAGGGCTGTGCAGGAAAAAAACACCTTTTGCTCTGGTGTTTGACCATATATCCATGCAGACCTTATTCATTTGATAAAATGGAAGGAAAAGAAGCTAGATTTTTCTGTTATGTACTTGAAAACAAGTTTTTTGTAATAGCTGTATTTTATTATAGGAGTAATTACAAACTTGTTAAGTAAGCCACATAAGTAATTTGACTCTTAGATTCTG
>VWYP01016413.1:203-39033 GCA_013400435.1 Pycnonotus jocosus
AGCAGTGTGAGTGATTTAGCAGTGTGGTTCAGCAGTGTGGTTCAGCAGTGTGATTTAGCAGTGTGAGTGATTTAGCAGTGTGGTTCAGCAGTGTGGTTCTGCAGTGTGATTTAGCAGTGTGATTTAGCAGTGTCATTTAGCAGTGTGGTTCAGCAGTGTGGTTCAGCAGTGTCATTTAGCAGTGAGGTTCAGCAGTGTGATTTATCCCCTGCAGTCAGGGTGGGTGGCAGTGTTTGCTGTCCCTGCCTGCCATGGCCTGGGGACAGGCACTGCCAGCACACAGATAAGAGCAGCTGCTCATTCACTGCTGTGCTCCAGCTCACACACACAGCCCTGGGTGAATGCTCAGCTCTCAGCCCCTGCAAGGTCCCCTCTTGCCAAAATCCCCTCCTTGGGAGATTTGTTTCGGTGGCAGTGGCTCAGGATGTTCCTCCTGTGCAGAAAACCTCTGTGCCATGCTCCAAGCTGCTGCCTCCATCTCAGCTGTGAAGGATGCAAAGGGAGGGCCAGGTCCTTGCCAAGCACAGCCTTGCCCATTCTTTATCTCTGCTAAAAACAGTTCAGCTGCTGGATGCAGCCCAAGGTTGGTTCTGATGGGAGACATCAAACACAATGGACATGAATCAGGGACGGCACATCTGGCACTGCCTGTGAGCTGCAGGAATAGGAATAAAGAGCCAGCAAGCTCCAGCTGCTGAGCTGTTTGTCCTGCAACAAAGCTGCAGCTTCCTTATGCCACCAGCAGTGCCAGGAGGGTGCCAGGGCTCACCTGGGGCTGGTCCCCCCTGGCACCCACACTCCTTTTTGCATGGGGGGGCTCCAGACTGGAGGATCACCACCTTTATGAGAAGGATTTCAAAGAGTGATGGAAAGAGTGGTGGGGCAAAGCAGGGCAGAGCTGCCAGCACTCAGAACGTTTCTCTGATATTTTATTTCTGGAAGTATCTGATGCAAATGTTCTTTTCCTGGAAAGATTCCTCCCCCCACCTCCCTCAGAACGCTGGTGCCAATATTTCTGTTCCAATTTCCTCACTCCCAAGGGTTTCCTGCTGGAGATTTCCCTCCCCTCTGGCCTGGAGCTGGTGGTCCCTGCACTGTTCTGTGGAAGGAGGGAATGGCCCCAGCACTGCCTGGGATGCTGGCAGGTGTCCCTGAGGGATTCCAGCTCATCCTGCCAGCACAGAGGGGCTCTGGGAGGGTGGCTCAGGTATTCCTGGGAATCTCTGATCCTCCTTTCTCTGGGAGGGTGGCTCAGATATTCCTGGCAGTCTGATGCTCTTTTCTCTGGGAGGATGGCTCAGATATTCCTGGCAGTCTGATCCTCCTTTCTCTGGGAGGATGGCTCAGGTATTCCTGGGAGTTTGATCCTCCTTTCTCGGGGAGGATGGCTCAGGTATTCCTGGGAGTCTGATGCTCTTTTCTCTGGGAGAATGGCTCAGGTATTCCTGGAATTCTCTGATCCTCCTTTCTCTGGGAGGGTGGCTCAGATATTCCTGGGAGTTTTTGATGCTCTTTTCTCTGGGAGGGTGGCTCAGGTATTCCTGGAATTCTCTGATCCTCCTTTCTCTGGGAGGGTGGCTCAGGTGTTCNTCCTGGGAGTCTGATGCGCTTTTCTCTGGGAGAATGGCTCAGGTATTCCTGGAATTCTCTGATCCTCCTTTCTCTGGGAGGGTGGCTCAGATATTCCTGGGAGTTTTTGATGCTCTTTTCTCTGGGAGGGTGGCTCAGGTATTCCTGGCAGTCCCTGATGCTCTTTTCCAAAGTGTGAGCCTGGCAGGTGCAGGGAATGGCTGGATCCATGTGCAGCAGACATTTCAGCACACTCTACATCCCACTCCTTGCCATCCTCTGAGCCAAAGGAGCCCTGCCCTCAGGATTGTGTCCAGCAGCTCCTCTCACCCCATCCCTCTGCTAAACGGATAAATTTGACAAAATTTGGCATCGAGGCATGGACAGAAACCTTGGAGCTAAGGGTACAAAAACTGCAATGCCCAAAGGGTCGTTTTGATGACTTCCAAAAAAATCACCTTGCAGAGCAGCCCTGGAGAGAGGCTCATCACTTTAACTTCCCTGATTAGCCCAGGACACCAATTTTAGGCACTGTAAAAACACTGGAGGTCAAATTTACTATGGAGGGCAAGGACCAGTGACTCAATTTTCCTTAAGCTTTACAGTCACTTTTCACCTTGAAGAACAAAAGGTCCCAAAGTCAGAGAACGTTTGTTCTCCAGTCCTGCCAAAGCCTTTTCTTTTTTAATAAACCATCATTAAAATCTGGGCCCTTTGCCTTGACAAAAGAAAAGAATATATTTGTGTACACTTAAGTGACAGGAAAGAGCCTGTGAGGCAGGCCTGCTCACAGATAAAGGAATTCCGGACATTATTCCTTGTGCTCCGAGGGGTTGTGACATGGGATTTCCTCTCCAAGTGGTAAATAGCCCTGCAGTTGTACAGCAGGGTGGGGCCAGCCCTGGGTTCTTTAAAACCGGGAGAGATGAAAGCCCTTGAGGAGAAGAAAGAGGGGCTGGGTGCACAATGAACCCCTGGCAATGGCTGGGGGGAATCCACCTGCTCCAGGCTTTGCCCCCTGAAATTTCCCAGGGGTTCGAGGTGCTCCAGCTGGGCTCTGCTTTGGGAAGAGCAGCTCATGGCACAGCAAAATAGATTTAACTCCAAGGGAAGGCCCCAAATCTCAGCAGTTTGTGTGTTCCCCCTGGATCTGCGGGAGATAGGGGGAATTTGTGGGAAATGGGTTTGTTTTGGGGTGACTCTGGATCCTTCCTGCCCCCTCTGGAGCCAGACAGCTCCCAGTGCACGTGAGGGACACTGGCTGCCCATCCTGGGCTGGGATGGGATCAGAGAGGGCAGAGAGGGAGGGATCCCACAGCTGTGAGCTCCTCAAGGAGCCTCACTGGGTTTTGGAACACAAAACGGGGCAGTCGAGGCCTTTTGTACCTGAGAGCATCTTTGTGTCTTGTGCTGAACCATGCCCTGGAGTGGGGTGAGCATTTCTGTGAGAGAACAGAAGAGCTGAAGCTGCAGGTTTTATCCTGTTCTCATTTTAATTTGAAAAACCTTCAACTTTGGATTAATCCTTTGCATGGAGGGCTCACCAAAGTGCTCTGAGTTGGGTGAGGACAGAGGGAGAGGAACTCCCTTGATGAGGGACACAAGAACATTGAGCTGATTTTATATTTGGATTTCCTTTCCTCCCTATTCCTGTGGCTGTCCTGGAGGGAGAACAGAGCCTGTAGATCCCAAACCTCCCAGCTACAGCCAGCCTTAATGAGAAAGGGAAAGATTTGCACATTACAGCTCTCCAAACCCTCAGGATCCAGGTCTTCAACACGAAACATGCATTCAGGGAATCAGCAGTGCAACAGATAAATCAGAATTTTGCAAATGGCAGGTTCCTACAGGAGCTTTTCATTGCCTTCTGCTTGAGTGTGGATATCTGAATTATTTTCCCTTTCAGCTGCAATGGGACATTGTGTCAGTACAGGCATGGGATCAAACTGGAAAATCCCACTTGGGAAATGGGAATGTTGATAAGGCTGAATTGCTTCTTCCAGCTCCAGATCCAGCTTGGATGTGCTGGATGTGAAGGATCTGCTTCCATTGGTGAAAAAAACACCAGGGAAGGGCTGGAGAGGTTGAAATCATGGCTGAATCAACCCCTGTTGGAACCCAGGGCATCCCTTTGGCTGCCCATGAGGCTCAGGGACCCTGGCTGGACAGTCTGGGAGTTGAGCAAAGGAAGTCTGAGTTTTGTCCAGAGGGCTTTTACCCCTCTCCAGGGGGGTGAACAGGGGGGTTCAGTTCCGTCCATGGGGGTCACAGACCCTGGCACAAAGCAGAGATGAATTACAAATCTCAAGAGTGTGAAGCACAGTAGTTTAGCTTATCACAGAGTGAGAAATATGTGGTTTTAGGTTTTTAGAATAGAAGTAAATGGAGACAACATGAAGATTTTGGGGTGGAGTTTAGGCCTCTTTTTCTTCCTTATCTCCATCTTTCTGCTGTGACATTAGTACAATATAATTTAGAGAGATTGGTTCAGAGTAGAGATGACCTGTCAGTATAGATAGTAAATATTGGCATATAAATGTAAACTCAGATACATAATAGGGGGTACAAAGGAGCTCAGCCTGCCCAGGGGTGGGCAGTTGTGCCATGGCCAAGGTGCAGAACAGACCTCACTGGGCACAGAGAGAACTGTGAGATAAGAAATAATAAACAGAGTGATGGACCTTGGAGAAACAGGGGCTTGAAGCCTCCATCTCTTTCTTGAGTCAAAGATTCCAGGAGGGTAAAAAAAGGACTCAAACCACCTGAATCTCAGAATTCCAAATCCCAGAAACCCCCACTGCATCTCACTGGCTTAAGAGATTGTGTCGAGGGGGTTGAAGTCCCTACAGAACACAAGGAGGACTCTGAGCAAGTTCAGACCTGGAGAATTCCAAGGAAAAATGACAAATTTCCCTTCTTTCCCTGTGCCTCCTTACCAAGCACCCACATTTTTCTGGAGACTGGGGAAAAGAGAAAGCTGCCCTGCTGTCTGCAGGAATAAAATACCACAGCTAAAATTCCTCTATGGCTGCTCTGAGAAACAACAAAGACAAGGAGAGCTGAATCATGCAGAGAATTACTCATTTCCAGAGAGTAAACAGGTCATGCTCAGCATTGTTAACTCAGGGTTGTCACTGCTGTGGGTGTCTGGGGACAGCAGGGGAAAATCTGTCCTTGCTCAGCAGTGAAATGATGGGAATCAGTCTGGAATTGCACCCAAACATTGGTGCTGCTGCCATGGGGGTGTGGGGCACTCACACGTCAGGATTACTGCAAATTCCTGCTTTTCTGATATCCTGGAACAATCCATTAAATCTCAGCAGATACATTGTGTTTTCATGGCCAAAAGACAAACAAACAACTCTGAAAAATGAACGAACTGAACCCTTTTTAGAAAGATTTATAAAAAGCTAAACAGGTCTAATACTTAGGTTAGGGGCTGGTAGTGTTAAAATAGCTCGAATGAATTAAGAACACAAAAAGTGATCTGCTGTCCTTCCTGCCACCGTGATGTGAGCACGGGAGAGTTTCTGTTCCATCACAGGGCAAATTGTTCTTTACTTCAGTGCCATTGTGGGGGCAAAATCCCTTAATTTCAGTGCCACCACAGAGCAAACTGTCCCGAAATTTCAGTAGCATTGCAGGGGAAACTTTGCTTAATTTCAGTGCCATTGTTGGGGGATACTTTCCTTAATTTCAGTGCAGTTGTTGGAGGAAACTGCTTAATTTCAGTGCTATTGTAGGGGAATTTTTCCTTAATTTCTGTGCCATTGTGGGGGAAAGTGTCCCCTAATTTCAGTGCNGGGGAAACTTTCCTTAATTTCAGAGCCATTGCAGGGGAAAGTGTCCCCTAATTTCAGTGCAGTTGTTGGGGGAAACTGCTTAATGTCAGTGCTATTGTAGGGGAAACTTTCCTTAATTTCAGTGCTGTTATAGGGGAAATTTTCCTTCATTTCAGAGCCATTTCCCCATGTCAGGGTCTCTTCCTGCTGCCTGTGCCTGGCCTCAGAGGACTCTCCCCCCTGCCCAGATGTTGATATCAGCACAGCAGCTCCTGTGAACAAGCTTTGCAGGATTGGGGCTTGATCTACAGCTCTTTTTTACTCTCCAGCAGCGTTTTTCTCCTCCCAAAGCTGCTTCCAATGCTCTAAAGCCCAAAAGAAATGCCTCACAATTTTCCTGAAGGCTCTCTTTATTCCTGTGGCTCCTGTTTGAACCACTGCTATGCAGTTAATGCTGCACAGTCCTTTCCACCCTGAGACATTCCCAGCCAAGGGTTTTACAATTTGGCAGCTGAGGTCCCAGCCTGAAAATTCACCCCTGTGTTTTTACTCTCCCCCAGGAGCCTGTTTTCAATCGATATAAACATTTTGATAGCTTAAGAGTGCAACAAAACGCTGAGCCTCCCTTTCCAGCTGGAACCCAAGAGTGTTCCTTTGCCTCCCAAGTGTTTGTTGCTTGTTTTTGGCTGCCCCAGTGACTGCTCTTGGCTTGGCCACGCACATCCAGGCATCTCTGCAACCTCCTGGCACATCCAGGGACAATTCAAACCCCTTCTGATGTGCTTTTCTAGCAATTCTGTCTTGCCTGCAGTTGGGGTGTTCTTCCCCCTCCTGCCCTGGCACAGCCCACAAACCCCCCTGGGCTCAGCAAGGGGCACCAGGAACCTGCTGGTTCCCTTCAGCACCTGCAGAAACCCCTCAGAGCCACAGAGCACCTCTGCCAGGCCAGAATTCATGTGCAACACCAGAAGTTTTAATGATTAATCAAGACAAGAGGGAGCAGAACTCTGAAAGAGGAACCCCAGCAAAGGCTGGCTCTACCTTGATAAGCTGTTTGTTTATTCTGCAGGGTCTCAGATCTGGATTTCATTCCTGGGATTAGTTCTCTGAATTCTCAGCACAGCAAATCAAGGCTGTGTGTGTGGGGATGGAAGGAATCTTTTTAATTTAATTGCCTGCACGGATTTGCATTATTCTTTCATCTCCCACCTTGGTGCTTTTCTCTTCCTGAATTCAAATGGTGACATTTTTCTTTCCTGGTGACATTTTTCTTTCTTGGTGACATCCAGTTTTCATTTTGCTTTCATTTGGTGCTCACTGAACTTGCATCATTATCTTTTTTCTCAGTCATTTTCATATAGTTCTGTATTACTTACCAGGGCTTTGGATCCTCTGAAAGAGTCAGTCAGGAAAGAGCTTCAAACCCTCCTCATTTCATTACTTTTAGGGTTATATTTGTTGATTTTGTTAACTACCCATCACCCAAATGAATTTACTGTTCAAAGGGCAACTGCACATTTTGTCTGTCTTTAGGAACTGCAAGAAACTTTTGGGGTGAAGAGGTGAGATTTTTAGGAAAAGCAAACAGCAGTGTGGTTTCTGCTCTGAAATCAATATTAAAAACAGAAACAGTTTGGGGTTTTATAAGGGGAAAAAAAGGGGGAAGAAAAGGCTTTTAATGAGAAAATTGCGCTGTGGCAAAATCCTGTGTGGAAAGTGGCTGGATCAGAAGCAGTTTTCCAGGAAAGGTTCTCCAGGCAGGATGGTGTTTCCGGTCACATCCCAGGGATGCCATGACCTTGCTGTTGGGATGGAGGTGGAGGATGCTGGAGACACCACGTTCCCGGGTGGAATCGAGGCTCTGGATCCGTCTCCCACTACCGGGGCCTGCCCTAAATATCCGGCTATTTTTAGATGAGCCTTTTTCTGTTGCTGCTTTCCATAATAAGAAAAAAAAAAAAACAAACCCTTTGAAGGATTTGTGTTTTTTATCCCTATGCACAAGAGGAATTAAAATAAATAAATAGGCCTTAAATATTTAGACATGAAGAGAGAAGAATTTCCTGCCCAGCTTTGGCCGGGCGGCGTAGGTGGCTTTAATGTGACCCGGGGCTGCTCCCGGTACCTGGCAATGTTTGCTTTTCTTGGAAGCAGCTGCAGCAAAGCACCTTTAAAATCAGCATCTCACCAAGCAAATCTGCTGTTTCCAGGTCACTGTGCAACCCCCTTCCCTGTTTTTCAACAGTTTTTCCAGAGGAGGAACAGATGTGGTGTAACTCAACCAACCTGTTAGAGAGGGAATGGCTCCAGGCACGGCCGAGGGGTCCTGGGAGTGTCTGGGCACCCCCAAATCCACCCAAAAGACAGGATCCAGCACTAAAAACACAGCCTGGCTCTGGGAATTACACCTGGATCATCAGGCACCTGCTGCTCCTTCTGGGGGCTGCTCCCAGACACCAAAAAGCGCTTTAGCTCCAAAGCTGTGTGGGTCGAGTGAGCTCATCTGGGAACCTGCAGGGCACAGGAGAAGGGGTTTTTGTCAGCAGGCAGCCATGCTATGCAGACTTGATAAATATGAGCAGTGCTAATTCGAAGCAGATCCCTGCTCTGCCACGAGCAGAATTCCACCAAAGGCTGCCATCAAAAACATTGTGTCACAGCTGTGGAGAAGCCTCACAAACAGGGGAGAAGTTGGGGTCACGTCAGGGTAAGAGCGTGGTGGAGGCTGAGGAAGTGATTGAAGCCCTGCTCCACGGCCTGATGGAGTTTGTCATTAAGAAGGATTTCACCAAATGATTTGCAGCCAATTCCCTGGGCTCGATTGGTGCTTTCCAGCTTAATGCAAACCAGTGAGGAAACCAGACCCAGCGAGGCCAAGCTGCCCAGGGAGGCTGCAGGCACAGGGTAACAAAACCACACCCGGGGCTGTGGAAATGCAGCTGAAACTGGCCTTGGGTTCAAGGAGATGGTTGGGTTCCTTCTCCCCATCTCAGCAAACAGCTTTTATCTTGTCTCCCAAAATAGCAACCTGCTATCCTTCAAAACAAGCCAGAAAAAAAGGGAAAGGCTCCTGAGACAGGCACACAGAGCCGACAGAAGTGGAGCACGGAGCTGATCGAAACCAGATTCCGGCATCAAGTCCAAAGTCAGCTTCAGCCCATTGCTCCTTAACGGGCAGAGCTGAGAAAGCAAGAAAACAAAGTAATTACCCACCGAGCAGATCTCCCTGACACTGAGCATTCACATGTTCCTGACACGTCCAAGCCCTGTGTTTGTTCAAATCCATCTCTGTTTAGTGTGGCACAGCAATGGGCTTGACCTCAGGAGCCTCTGGCTCATTTGCTTCTGGATTTATAGCTCAAGGAAAAATGGTCCAACAGTGCTAACAGGGGTGGGCTTTTGTTCTGCTTCACCCTGCCCATCCACCTTCCTTGCTCTGATTTCAGCTCCATCCCTCTCGTGGCCTTCCCTTGGCCTGCTCCTTCTGCAGGTCAGTGATTCATCACACAGGAGGACACAGATGTTCTTTACAAAGAAGCCTTTCCATGCAGCCTCACTTTTTTTTCTTAGAAAACAGGGCTGGGGATGAGGAAAGAGATGGAGAGGAGGAATAAAGGCCTGAGAATGGGGACTGCCCAGTTTCCACCAGAGCTTGCGTGGTGCTGGGACACACCAGCATCTCCAGGGAGCAGAGATCACTGCTGGGCTCACACCAGTGAGGCTCCAAGCAGGAAACCTCAGGGAATGTGGCCTGAGGAAAGCTGGGGTCTCTCTGAGCAGCTTTCCCATAATTATTTGGTGCTCTCTGGGCAGTCATCTTCCTTGATGGCAAGTCAGATTTAGCCCTGGAGTAGAGTCAGAGGTTGCTTTGCAATCCACCCTCTTGTCATTCAGCAGAACCTCTCCCAAATTCCTCCAAATCAGCTCTTGCCTTTCGTGGAAAACATCCCCAGTCCTCTCTGAGGTCTGGTTTGGGGACACTTCAAAGTGCAAAGCTGAGATCTCCACGTTGCCTTTGAGGGAGCACCAAGAAGTCTGGACAGGGAAGGTCCTGTACCTCAAGGCAGGCCCTGCTTGGCCCCTCAGCAGGACATCAGGTAATTCCCACATGTGGAGCTCTCAGAGATTGCTCCATGTGGAGCACCAGCAAGTGTTTTCTGAAGGACATCTCCCAGCCCTTTATCTCCTCTAACTCTGAATATTCCTAAAGACAGGGCTGGCATCCCTGCTTTCTTTGGGAGGTGAATTAGGCTGATGGAACAGTCTAGGGAAGGTTTTCTTTCCTCTCCCCAGACTCTTGCCAACAGAAAGAGCAGATAAATGATTGCCCTTGGAATCAGACCTGCCATGATTCCAGCCTCTCCTGATAACCACTCCCATTTCCAACAGTTTCATTATTGCAGCACTTAAAGGCCCACTTATGATCAGTCCCTGATAATTCCCATCTGTTGGGCTTCAATTTTATTTTTCCAGATCTTATAGAGTTCACTCTGTACAGGGTTTGAGGATAAGGTACAGGCAGTTACAGGGGCTTCCAACACTCTCATGTGCAAGTGGATGAAGGAACAAGAGGAAAATTTGGGAATCGCAGATTTAGTCTGCAGATGGTGGAGGAGGGGCATGAGTGAGCATCCTCCTGATCTGATACATCCAGACAGAGGCTGAGTGCTGGCAAAAAAGACCAAAAACTGCTTTCAAAGAAACACACATTTTACAAAACCACAGTGTCAGGGATTTTATAGCTTCTCTCTCTTCTTGTCTGGCCATTTTAATGTCTCTCCAGGGGATCCATGTTACAGTTTTCCAAAGCCTTGGTCCTAGGATGAATTACCATCATATTTTATTATCAAAGGAGAAGCTGACACACAGGACAGTGATTTAGTATTGATGGGTATTTGGAAATACTGTTTCACTTGCTGCTATTGCCTCGTGCTACGTGAAGAATTGCTCTGGAAATGAATGTCCTAAGAACTGAAATAGCCAGGCCAGGTGAAGCTCAAAGTTAGCATCCCTCCAGTGGGATTTCATTTGGAATTCCTGCTGGGCAGTGCTTGAATTGTGTGGTCTGCCCACTGAAACTTCATTTATCAACCTCTTTAACCTGAGAAAAGTTCATTTGCATCTGTTTGCTGTGAATTTATAGAAGTGTGACTTTTCAAGCCCCAAAGCTGTGGTTCCAAACAGAGCCTGGCTGCCCTGTTGGAAGTTGCTTTCCTGATTAAAGATGTCAGGGTCAGCTCTCCACAAGCAGGACAGATTTTCCATATGTGTGAAACCAACTATTGTATTGAACTCTGGTAAAAATTTCAGTTCCCGACTGACAGCAGCTTGGATAGAAACCTCAGGAAATCCCTCCTTAAAATTTCCTGGTGCCAGTTTCAATCCTGACCTCTGCTGGCAGCCGGGCTCAGTTAGGAGCTGATTCCTGCCTGGGTTATTGCATTGCCCCTAAACACTGAAATAAGGCAGATTCTTATCTACAGAGAGAGAAAACCTGCCTTAGATCTCTCTGTGTCCTGCCTGAGCCACCTGCAGCTTCACCACTCCTGGTGCACCTTGTCCCTTCTTTGGGAAATGCCACCACAGCAAAGGAACCACCACAGACATTTCCAGTCTGCCAATACCTGGGCAATGATGTGATTAATAAGGACAAAATTAATATTAACTTATCATAGCCACACAGAAAAGGAAAGGGTTGGTTTTTCTTAAATCTGATTTCTTGTCACTTCAAAAGGAAATTATGAAGAAGGTATAAAAGTGAATAGAAAACCTGTTGAAAACTTCTCTATTGCTGCTCTATCTTTAGAGAAGTCCATTCTCCTCAACAAAACATCCAAAACCCTGGAGTGCAGGGCAAGCCATTTATTCCAGGTTAAAAAATCCAGTGTAAAGACTAAAAGTGGGTAGGGACAGGAGAGAAATCACTGGTGAATCAAGAGAGATTTACTGCTTGTTTCTGCATGGGAGGACCTGGCTCATCTCAGGATGGGTTTCAAGAGTGACTGATCCTCTCTGTGCACATGAGTAGGTTGGGGAATAGTTCTTGGAACTGAGTCAGCCCAACAATTGCTTTCATTATTTGCAGCTGTACAAAACAAATAAGTTGGAGAGAAATTTCGAGAGGTGCCAGATGCAATCCCATTGATGTGTGAGTGAGCACAGTGGTTAGTGCTGCACACATGAAGCTCATGAATTACTGCTGTTGACTCCTCAGCCTCACCTGTCACTGCTGATAAATGAGCAGATCTGATGATACTCCTCAAAATAACACAGCAATTAAGCCAAAAGTGTTTTTAAGCATTCCTTCCTTGGCACCCACAGCTTTGTTGAGTAACTCCTCCCCACATACAGATTACCTGCACAGAGGGATTCTGGTTAGATTAAAGGCAGCTCAGGGCAGGGTTGGGACAAGCTGGAACCACAGCTTGGTGCAGGTTTGGTGTCTGTGGCTGTGAGGAACAGTTGGGTTGACAAGCCATAAAAATCTCCAGCTCCATCCATCCATCCATCCTCACATCAAGCACCAGGAGTTCACCTGGAGGGACCATTCTGAGTTGGCACAGGGACACAGGGAAGCTGGAAAGAGCCCAGAGGAGGCAGGGATAGATCACAGAATATCCTGAAATGGAAGGGACCCACAGGGATCATCCAGTCCAAGCCCTGGCCCTGCACAGACACCCCAACAATCCCACCCTGACTGACCAAACCCTCCTGGAGCTCTGGCAGCCTCGGGGCTGTGCCCATTCCCTGGGGAGCCTGGGCAGTGCCAGCACCCTCTGGGGAAGAACCTTTTCCAAAACCCAACCTAACCCTGCCCTGGATTTGGGATTTCCAAAATCCAGCCTAACCCAGCTGTTCCCTGGCTCCTGTCCCTGTCACAGGGAGCAGAGATTGGTGCTGTCCCTCCACTCCCCCTCCTGAGCAAGCCTTCCCCCTTCCCATTTTCCTACCCAGTGCTCTGCAGAAAGGGAAGAAATCCTGGCTGGGGTCACTTCCAGAGAAATGCTGGATTAGCTCTGGAGTGCAGGAAGTGCTCCCTGAGTCCCCTGGGAGGAGGTGAAGGGCTGGGATGGGCAGTGGGAGCACGGGGTGACCCAAAGCCACCACAGAGAGCTGTGCCCAGCTGTGCCCAGGGCTGCTCCCTGGGATGGGTCACCCTGCAGCCCCCTGGGTGCCCTCATTCCTCCTGACTCCCAGCTTGGCCTGAGGAATGTGCCCTGTCCTGGGGATGGCCAGTGAGGAGGAAGGAAAGCTATGTCTGGAGCGCTGATGAAGTAATCCTGTCTGGGAATCATTGCAAACACTCGGATCTGCAGCCCTCCAGCTTTTCTCAGGGGACCACGCTGGGGGGAGAGGCAAACACAGCTTCATACCTCACATTTTTGGATTTTTTTTTTCCCCCTAGAGTCTTTAGGGTTCCTTTTATGTGCATCTTGTTCCCACTGGGTCTGCATATTTCCTAACCATGGAGATGTGCCAGGTCTTCTCTTTCCCAGAGGAATTGCCATAATTTGGATCAAGAAATAACAACATTCCCAGCCTTTTTTTTTTCCATCAACACGAGATTACCACATTTCCTAAATACTTCAAATTGTGCTTGAGTGCCTGGCAGATGATTACAGTATTGCCACCTCCTTTCCCAGATTTCAAGTTTATTTTCCATGTAGATCCCAGTTCCTGCTTTATCAGCCAGTCCCAAAGCAAGGCCACGTCCCCTCAGTCCCCAGCTCGCCAGCAGCATGGGCTGGTGACATCCCTGGCACTCCTTGGGACTCTCTGTGGTGTCAGAGGGAAAACAATGACCCTGATTAACGAGCTGCTGCTGCCCAAGACCAAACAATTTTGACCTGCAGCTGCTTTGTGTGAGCCCCAGCCATCAATGTGCAGCTGATGCTGAGATCCAGCTCACAGCCAGCCAGGAGAGGCCCTGGCACTGTCATTCCAGGGGCTGCCTTGGGCCAGGTGCAAGTGAACCTCCAAGGTGATGTTTGGCTTGCACAAAGCCAAGGGAAGGTGACAGGGTTTGTGTGTCAGCACCCAGAGCAATCAGGGGCCTCGCTGAAGGGTTTTGCTGATTGCAGGAGGAAAGCAGGGCCAGCCTGTGGCACCTCAGCAGGAAACGCTGCCCCATCTGTGCCTGAGGAAAAGCCTCGCAGGAACAAATCCCCAAAGCTGGGCCAAAGCCTTATCTTATCTCCAGACACTTTCTCCACTTTGCAGTTGTTTTTACTGTGCTGTTGTTGACGTCTCCCTGCTCCAGACTAATGATTCCATTTTTTGCTGTTGTCACTTGGGATCATTTACACCCCAAGTGCTGCCCCTGGCTCAGCCACACACACACACAGAGCTTCCACCTGCAGCAGGCAGGGAGGAACAGGGGGGAACTGCTCCCCTCTCTCAGGGCTCAGCTGAGCAAACCCTGCCCTCCCCGGCCAGGAAAATCCATGGAAACAGGAATCCTGGTGCTTTGCCAGAGCTGCTCTTGGGTTAACACTTGCATTTGGATATCCTGAAGGAATCTTTGCCATCTCTCCTGATGAGTTTGTGATTGCTCATTTAATTTTGGACGAACTTCTTCAGCTTCTGTAGGAAGGGAAGCTCTGGCTCTGGCCAGGAGGTTCCCAGCTCTGTGCCCACCCACAGCAGAGCCATCCTGGGGGATTCCTGGTTATTTTGAGGTGGAAAACCACAGGAAGAGAGGCTTCTAATAACCATTCCCCTCAAACAAACAAATGAAATAGGAAAGCTTCAAAGCTGCTGAAGTGTTTTCCTTAGAAATAGTTCAGCTGGAATAGCAGGTAAGGGAGAGAGTCCTGGAGAGAGACTAAACCCCTTCTCACCTCCTGGTCCAGGAAAAGTGCTTTAGCACAGTGGAGATGCACAGGAAAAGATGAAGGGTTTCAATCTTCACAGACAAATTACTGCCCTCAACAGACACGTGGAGAATTGAGGGAGCAAATAACCTGAGCACAGGAAATGGGAGAGAGGCACTCAAACCACATTAGCTCTAGAGGGGAGGTTTTCCCCAAGCAGTTCTGACCCACACATTCCCCACCTGCAGCTCCTCATGGGGGCCTTGGCCCTTTGTGCTGACTCAGTTCCCATCAGTGCCTCCATACAGAACTCACCAGCCAGCAGAAAAGACAAAACCAGAGTTTTTTTTCTCTGACTTACGGCCAAGACCTTCCCCACAAGAGCCTCCCTTCCCCTCTGCTGGGAAAGTCAATGGTAGCAATAACATTTCATTTAGAAGATCTTGCACTGCATTTCATTAATGTCCAGGAGAATCAAAAATCCTACGTCCAAATTCACAACAAAAAGAGGGGTGGGGATGGCTCTCTTTAGTTATTTGCTGCTGTCTTTTTAAACCTTTAAAAATAACAGAAAATCACTTGAGTGTAACAAGTGAAAGCTGATTCTGGGAGCTGAAGACTTAATAAAAACACCAAATATTGCAAGGCTTGTGATCCAATAATGCTGGCAGTGCTGTGGTGCCTTCCCTTTCCATGGGGGTAACCTTGAAATAAATCCTAAGATGATTACAGGCCATTGCTTTAAACACACATGGCTTTTCAGTGAATCCCTGAGCTCTCCAATTCCAGCAAAAATAGATTTCCTTGGGGATGGAAGCAGGAAAATGCCCTTTGAAAGGGGCACCTGCTCGTTTTGAGGTGTGCTGTGTGGTGCTGGTGATGAGGGGACAGCATTGCCATTTGCTGGGTGTCATTTCTGCTGCAGGGACGGGGTTTTTTGGAGGGTCTGCCTTGCCCAGGTTTTCCTGGGAGGAGAGGAGGGGACAGCTCTGCCTCTGCACAGCCCAGGCACTGCTGGTCACCTCTCCCTGCTGACCAGGGCAGGGAGTGGTGTCCAGACAGCCCCCAGTGATTCCAGAGGGTTCCTGGAGCTGCTGCTCCAGGCTCTGCCAGGCAAGCACAGCTCCCAGGAGCATCCTCAACAATGACAAAACAGATTTTAAACACTGTGAATCTGTCACCCTCCTTCCCTGACTCAAACCAGCTCCAAACTCTGACTTCCAGTCCCTTCCCAGGGGCCCAGCTCTGTGCCCAGGATTGATTTTACACACACACAGAGTCCCAGGAGTTCACCCATGTGCAAAGAGCTGTTTGTGTGCCAGGTCCTCGTGCAATCCCTGCCTCACTCTGCTCTGCCCAGCAATTATCTCCTGTCACCTGAGGCTGTGTGGTCTCATTCCCCGTGGCCAGAAGGGATCCCTGGATCCTTAATCAGGGATCGCATTGCCTGAGCTGTCCCTGAGCCACACCCAGCCTCACAAACCATCTGTGAGGCTGTGCCAGGGAGAGCTGCAGTGCCCAGAGCATGCCTGGAGGAAGGCTGTTACAATAAGGAACAGAGATTAAAAATCCTTTTCATCCACTCTGGTTGCTGGGCCCAGCATGGAGCATCAGGGATCTCCCTGTGCCAAGCGAGATGGAGCTGGAACCATCTGACAGAGAGGTGAGGGAGGTCACCCATTACCCTCTGCCTGGGGAGCCTCCCGTGTTTAATGCTGGCCCTGCTGCACAATCAGATTATCCCAGGAAAAGCCGTTTTCAATATCGTTTTCTCCCTGGATAATGCATCGCTCAACCCTTCGCACTGCGCTCCCGAGCATTTGTGGCTGTGCTGTGTTTGCGGTTTTCACTGCCAAGAGCAGAAGGTGAAAGCCTGAGCTGGAGGTGGGAATGAGCTCCCAGAGTCAGGAATGGTGCAGTGAGGCTCTGGGCAGAGGCTCTGGCCTCTCCTGGGGCTCTTTCCAGGGCTCTCTTTAGCCTGGAGCTGCTGCCCTTGTCTTGCTGGAGACAACTCGTGTTGGCAACAACCAGGGCAGGGCAGGGGTGTGAGGAACCTGAGCAGAGGTGGCACTTCCCAGATGGAGCCTGGTCCTTCCCTGGAGGAGCCTGGCCCTTCCCAGGTGGAGCCTGGCCATTCCCTGGAGGAGCCTGGTCCTTCCCAGATGGAGCCTGATCCTTCCCTGGAAGAGCCTGTCCTTCCCAGATGGAGGCCTGGCCATTCCCTGGAGGAGCCTGGTCCTTCCCAGGTGGAGCCTGACCCTTCCCTGGAGGAGCCTGGTCCTTCCCAGGAGGAGCCTGGCCCTTCTCAGATGGAGCCTGGCCCTTCCCACGAGGAGCCTGGTCCTTCCCTGGAGGAGCCTGGCCCTTCCCTGGAGGAGCCTGGCCCTTCCCAGGTGGAGCCTGGTCCTTCCCAGGAGGAGCCTGGCCCTTCTCAGATGGAGCCTGGCCCTTCCCAGATGGAGCCTGGTCCTTCCCCGTGGCTCACAGGGGGGATGTGGTGCTGACAAGGAGCTCCCTGCCAGACCTGCAGCATTGGCACTCCAGCACCTCATCCCAATGTCAGGGGATCCAGGGAAGGACGCTGTGCCAGGAGCAGGCTCAGCTCCACAGGGACACCTGTGGCACCCAGGACTTTTCTTGTGGCTCTCACAAGGAGCTTTGCCATGGTCATGGCACACTAATGATTGCTTGCTTTTAATTTTGTGTCCCTTGCAGCCCTGGAGCAGGACCAACACTATTGAACAGGGAGGAGAGGAGAATTTTCTCTCAGGCCTGGGCACTGGAATTTCAGCAGTGCAATCAGAGCATTTCAGCTTTGGCAGGACCCAGCCCAGCAGGTTGTTGGTCCTGGGTTTAGGGACAAAGCTTGGGGAGCAAGGCTGTGGAAAAGGGGGGATGCACTGTCAGGAATGTGCCTGGTTCTCCCTGACAGCATCCTAACACCTTCATAAAGGCATGAATCCCCTCAAACACAGACAACAAATATGAAAGTGGAGCAGATTTCTCCTCATCCAGCACACCCTGGGGCTGTCCTCAGCTTTGCCTCCAAAAAAATCAATTCTTGCTCTAAAGGAAGCAGGGGAGGTCAGGAACATTGTGAGGTCTCACTGCCAGTTTGGCATTAGGTGTCCTGCCCTAGCACAGCCTGACCTGGCCCCCGTGACTCTCTCTGTTTTGCCCTCAAAATGTTCTTTTCCCAGCCCACTCAGCTGTGGTGTGGCAGGAGGGCACAGGCAGTGTTTGTATGACCCCTCTGTCACCTGCCAGCACAGACCAGATGTGTGTGGCACAGGAATTCTCCTCCTGTCCTCTGTGGGACAGAAAAGCACCGAAATTCCACTTTGCTTATTCTGTTCTTCAGCTCCCCAAGCCAAAATAAACTTTGGGCAAGAAGCAACTCAGAAGCAAAACCAGAATAATTGAAAAATACTTTTCTTTCTTCTAGCAAGAACGGTGTCAAGTGTTGTAAAAGCCCGGAGAGTCTGCAGTGAGAACAGAGCCCAGGCTCTGACCCAGGCCCTCTGACAGTGCCACACTTGCTCAGGAGACCCACAATCCAGAGTCAAAACCCCAGCTCAGGGCACCAGCTGAGCTCCCCCTAAGCCCTAAGAACATCTGAAGGCACAAGGGGAGAGAAATCATCTTGTTTCAAACCCCAGGATTTCCAAAGTCCTGGGTGAAGTCCCAGCATGAACAGCCCAGAGCAGATCCCGGGAGGAGCAGAGTCCTGGGGGAGCTGCAGGGACCCAAACCCCCTTCAGCTGGCAAATTAATGACATTGGACAGGCAGATTTGAAGCTGCTGGCCACGTCCTGGAGCATTTCTGCAAAGCTCAGCACAGTCAGGCTGAGGGGGCTGTGAAATACCTCAGCACCATGACAGAACCTGGGCCAGGGCTCAGCCCATTCCTGGTGGGAGCTGGCTCTGACTGGAAACCAGAGGGGACTTGGAGCCAAGAGCAAGGCTGGGCTGGCCTGGCAGTGTCTCCTCCTGCAGTCTGGGCCTTTCTCTGTTGATTCTCAGCTCAGTGTGATGCTGCTCCCTGTGTGTGCCATCCTGAGGCTGTTGAGGAATCACAGTGATTCCCAAATAAATGGGAACTGTGGGGCTGGAGCCCCCAGCTGCCCTGCTTCCCCAGCATTTCATGGAATGGCAGTTTAGAGGTGCTAAATAATGTCACACAGAGCCACTGGAGCGAGTTTGGGTTGGCCAGGCTCCAATTTCTTATTCTGCAAAGGAGCTTGGAGATGGGGCAATGGTGCCAGAGCAGGGGAATGAGCTGGATCTGTCTCTGCTGCCCAGCACTGGTTCAAAGTCTCAGCCAGAGCCTGCAGGAAGGGTCAGGGGCTCCAAGGGCAGCCCAGCAGTGGTGTCTGGGCAGGATCCCCTCTGGAAGGTGGTGCCATGAGGTCACTTGGCCTCTGCTGAGTTCCTGATGGGAGCTCCAAGAGCTCCTGGAAGAAGCCAGAGGCTCCAAAGTGGGAGAGAGTCACTCCCCACGCTGATGCCAGGCAAAGAGCACCTTCCTGAAATCCAGCAGCACAGAGATGAGGGTAGAGAGGTGGGGGCAGGAAAATCACTGCCTGGTGCAGTTGAAAAGTTAAAGCCCAGTGTTTCTCTTTCTGCCAGATACGTTATCTCCCCTCTGCTGCAAATAAAGCCCGTGCTGGGAGCCCAGGGAGGATTTCTGGCTTATCGAGTTCGAGGCACGGGAGAAGAGAGAAATTTGAAGAGCAGGAGGGGAAAGAAAACACAGCTTTAATGTCAGAGCTTTGGAAGTGGAGATCCTTATCAGAGCCTGGTTTCTCCTCTCCTTGATTATGTTACTTTGAATTTGGACAAAGCAGCCAGCCTGGCCACCCTCCACTTCTGGTTCTTCTCAGTTTCACTTTCTGAACATTGTCTCATTGTAGCTGAACCCTCAGATTGTCCCTGGGGACAGTTCCACAGGCAGGAGACATTTCCTGGGCCAGGAGATGATGAGAGAGACCTTTGTCACTCCTGGTCACCAGAGACCTGAGAAAATCACAGATTCCCGTGGGAGCATTACCCAACCACAGTGCCCACCCAGCCTGGGGTTCAGCTCAGGGGCAGGATTTGGGAATGCTGATTTGGGAATGGTCATTTGGGAATGCTGATTTGGGAATGCTGATTTGGGAATGGTCACTTGGGAAACACCAGCTTTTCAATTTGCCTTTAATATCACAGGTCCTTCACAGAGCTGCTCCCCAAAATTATTGTTTTCTCTTCTCCCATTAATTAAAATGTAATGTATGAGCTCACCCATCAAATTATTTCCCAAAGACTTGACTCCTTCCACTTTTATATGTGTGCAAAATCCTTTTGACACAGATCTGTTCTCCTAAATCTGCAATAATTCAGTAATAAAGCTGGCTCCAAACGCTGCTGGCACAAATGCAGGTGCCTGGTGTCAGAAAAGAAAGAGAGGAATAAAGAAAACAAAAACAAACTGAGGGCATCTCCCCACCAAGGATAAATGCAGCACTGTGTGGGCCCTCAAATTAGGAACTATTTACAAAACAAAGAGTTTGCCTCGAGTGCATTGTGCTGCTCTGATGCCCTTCTAAACTAATGATGGTTTCTTCTTTTTATTTTTTTTTTTGGGTCAGGTCTCGCTGAGGAAGAGCTTCTTCAGAAACCAAAGCTGAGCATTTCCAAGGACCAAATTGTCATCTCAGCAGGAGACACCCTAAAAATAAAATGCTGGTAAGGATTGCTCCAAAAACAAACAAAAAAAAGTTGGATTTTTGTCCTTGTGTTGATTGGTTTGGCCCAGCAGAGCTCCAGGACAGAGCAGAGCCTGATGCTCTGCCAGCTGGGAGCTGGGGCTGTGTGCAGGGAGTTGGATGGGCTGTGACAGAGCAGGGAGGAGAGGCTGGGGTCAGCTCAGCCAAATCCTTTGTGTTGTGTTGTTCAGGGGCCCTGGCAAAGCCCTGAGTCAGCACAGAGCAGAGCTCGTGGGAGTGG
Source organism: Pycnonotus jocosus (assembly GCA_013400435.1). Lineage (NCBI taxonomy): Eukaryota > Metazoa > Chordata > Aves > Passeriformes > Pycnonotidae > Pycnonotus > Pycnonotus jocosus. The sequence continues at coordinate 20,356 of VWYP01016413.1, forward strand.
GATGTGCTGTGCTCGAGGGCATGGCTGGAAATCCTCTCTGAAATTGGGCAGATTCAGCTCCTGAGCAGCTGCAGTCACTCCTTTGCTCCCTGTCCATGAGGATGTGACAAAGGAGTTCACCAGGAGCTGCCCCCCAGGCCAGCAGGGACACTGAAATGAGCAGCAGTCGCTGTGTGCACACTCAAAGCCTGTTTAAACACAGCCTGTCCTTTACATCAAATTTAACCAGGACTTGTGCAAAACCAAAGTGCTGCTGCTGCTGTAAATGACAATCCTGGCACAGCCTGTGCCACCAGCCATGCAAGGAGCAGCAGGACCCTGGTGATGACAGGCAGAGGATGCTCTGGGAGTGGGGACACAGCTGACACACGAGGAAGGAGCAAATCCAGAGCTCTCTGCTGGGCCAGAACACTCAGCAGCTGCTGGGTCCCACAAAAGGCCTCAGGCTGAGATGGATTTAGGTGTGACTTGTTCTGAGTGGGATTTTTACACTTCACTGCTGCCAGAGGTTGTTTCTCAGGTTTTTCTCTGAGAGTGTTGTAAAAAAAAGGCTCAAGGTAACACAAACTCTCACAATTTCTCTCTCTCACACATGCACACATTGATTTTACATCTTCTTGCAAGGTTCCCCTAGCTGGAGCCACTACCTGGATGGTTTCCTGCAACAGAAATTACTGAAAACAGTAAAAAAAGCAGTGGGAAGGTGAATCTAAGCTTTAGGTTACACTGACATGTCCCCTTTGATTTTTGTCCCAGACTATTTAATTCTTTGTTATAGTGAAAGGTGAATGGGCTCAGACTGTGTAAATTTGGGATGTCTTACAGTTTTTTTCCAAATCCCTCCAGCTTGCCATGTGGCTCACGAGGTCAGAACAACCTTCCAGTGGTATTTTTAGCTTGGCAAACAGCAAACATGATGGCAATAAAGTCTGAGCAGTCCTTTAACATCTCAGTGGTGCTGTCCATAAAAGCAGTGTGGACTCCAAGTCCCACAGGCCAATTAAATCAACATTTCCCAGCAGTTCTCCATCCCTCACCTTTCTAATCTGGAGGAGCACCCTACTTTTTTTTGTATCACCAGAGGAATAAATAATTGAAGGAGCTACAAACCCTTCAGTCCCACGTTGCTTTGTGGATGCAAAGCAAGAAATCCCCATGACAGGCCTGAGAAGCACAAAAGGATGTGAGCATGAGATGAACCATGGGACCAGGGCCTGGAGCAGTTCAGCTCCTTGGCTCAGGTGATCCCAAACCTGGGAAGAGAAGGAAAGTGTGGTTTCTGAATGCAGGATTGCCTGGATCAGCCCCTCTGGGGATGTCTGCCCTCCTGCCTTGTCTGCCACACTCATGGGTTAGCCCCTGACCCAGGGGAGCTCTGGAATTCTTTGTGCTTCCAGGGCCATTTGGGCTGTGGAAATGTCCATGCTCCTTTCAACTCCAGGCTTTTGAGGTTCTTGGCCAAGATTTCCTGGTTTGTGGTAGGGGGACCAAAGCTGCTGCTGCCAGATGTGTAAAAATCCCCAAGCAGCAGCCAAAGGCTTCACCTTCCACAGGACAATGTATGGAAGGAGGGAAAAGATTTAAGGCAACTCAGGTGTGAAATCCCAGAGCTGCCCTGCAGAGCCACCAGAGCAGAGCTGGATGCACAGAGGGGCTGTGGGTGACCAGGGACAGGGACACAGTGATGTGCTGGGAGCTGTGTCTCCATGTGAGCTGGCTCTGTTCCCTATCCCGGGCCAGCAATCCCATCCTGGAGTCACCAGTGACGTGGGAAGGGTGGGGACAGACTCTGGGTGCTCGGAAGGACAACGGGAAGCGGCTCTGACGTGGGGTGGGGCTGTCCAAGCCCCCAGAGCATCCAGGAACGAGGGTGAGGCTGCTCAGCAGAGAGGATATTCCCACTTTTCCCAGTGCTCTCCTCCAGCCTTGTGCTGGGAATAACCTCAAGAGCCCAGCTCCACGTCCGCCTCCTCTCCAGGAAGGCGACAGAGGGACGGGCAGGAACGAGGGCCAAGAGGATGTTTGTGGAAATGTCACTGGATGTCCTGGCAAACGTGCTCTGACTGCACCTCTTGCAGGCCATTGGAGCTCTGGGGTTCTTGGCTAACTGGAAATTTCACCCACCCTGGGCATTGCCACCTCAGCCCTGGGGCAGTGGGTCAGGGCTGGATTTCTCCCTGGCAGCACCGAGCTGGGCAAGTCCAGGGGTTCTCCCTCCTTCCCCAGCCCAGCAAATGCCAGGGGGAATTCTGTGTGTGAGGAGGGAGAGCCAACCCCCTGTTCATGGAGGAGAGGCTGCTCTGCAAGCACTCAACTCCCTCTCTCCAACACCAGCTTCCTCCCCAGGAAAATCCATAGGAGATCATCCCCCAACCCACCAGTTTCCACACTGAAAACCAGTTTACTACAAAAGCCACCATCATCTTCATCTCACAGGCTTGTGAGGCATCCCCAGAGCCCTCAGAGGGAGCTCCAGGAGCTCCTCCTGCCATGGCCTGATGCTTCCAGCACATCCAGCTGGGACTCAGATCAGCTGGGAGCTCTGGGTCCTGCAGCAGGTGACACCAGGCCCTGCTTTTTGTCCTGAACTCTATGGAATTGCATTTTTCATGAGCTGTGCCTGGAGATCCAGCAGCAGAGGGGTCTGGTGGAGGGAATGTGCATCCTCTGCCCTCCTGGCTTGATGTTCTGCCTGCTGTCACAAGGGGAATTGGAAAAAAATGTGTCCTGAGCAGATATTCCCAGATTTGTAACCTGATTAGTTTCAGACCTTTCACAAAAATCAAGACTGAGTCGCTGCTGATTAAGCAAGAAAGGTGATGCAAAATTACATAAATCTCCTTCTCTCTCCATGCAGCCTCACTGCAAGAAAATATACATTAATTTAGCTGTTAAAATATGCAAAATCCTCTGCCTGGAACAAACATATAATTTTATCTGATGCTTTCTAACGTTTGAAGTGGCTAAAACACAGTGTTACAAAAACAAACTTGTGTTCAGGCACTATGTTAGAAGAGAAATTAAACTTTTCTCCAGGAGCTTGCTGCAGTTCCCATGGAGTATTTCAGGAATGTCTGGGGAGCAGTGTGGGGTGATCCAGCCCAATTTCTGATGGCTGGAAGTGCAAACACTCAGTGACCTTTACAATTTATTTTGGGAATGACAAGGGTAGGAGACTGGGAACTGTTGGAATTCTGGAAACATGGATTTGGGGATTTTAGGATATAGTAATGTGTGTGAGTCAAGATGGAGGATTTGGGGCATTGTCTGAGTCCTTCTTCTTCACCTTCTACTTCCTTCTTCTTCATGGGTTTGGGTGGTTTTCTGCAATTGGGTGAAAAAATGTCTGCATTGTGGGCCTTGGGTGGTCATTATTGGGTCAGAAATATTAATAATATAGGTGTTACCTCATTATTGGGTAATTAGTGTTTAAATAACCTTGGAAAGAGTTAGAAGCTCTCCATTTTACCTCTTTTCTTGATCTAGTTAGAGCTCACGGCTCGTGAGTCTGTAAAAAGATAAAAAATAATAACCAAGCCCGAACTCGAAATCGACCTTTCCCGTGTTATCCACCCCGACCTCGGCAGAGAAAAAGGAACCAGAACTGCCGCAGGGAAGGACTGGCCAGCAAGAAGCGCCAGCTTTGGCTGAGCCCTGTGTGATTTGGGTGTGTTGTGCCCGCAGGGGAGCCCCGTCCGTGAGCTGGCAGCTGAGGGACCACAACCCGCGGGTGCAGGTGAGCGCCTGCCGCGACAGCCCCGGGCTGGGCTGCAGCCAGCTGCTCCTCAGGAGAGCCACGGCCAACGACACTGGATACCTCAGCTGTGCCCTCAGCAGCATCCCCCAGCACCAGGGGCCCGTGGCCAGCATCTATGTCTTTGTCCAAGGTAAGGATTCTGTTTCTTAGGCTGTGTTGGGTTGTGGGAGGTGTGTGAGGCGCAGTTGGCAGGGCAGGGGGTTCCAGCTCTCCTCTGGCCCAGGAGGAAGCAGCAGCAGCTCTGGCTCTCTGGAGAGCTCAGATATATCTGGGGTTTCGTGGCAGATGGATTTCCATGCCAGCTGAATTCTCAGGGACATGGATGTGAGGACCAGAGTTTACCCATCCTGTTCAGTCCCAGGATTTGAAAGCTGGATTGTCCCATCAGTGGAGTGTCCCAAGTAACAGATACACCGACTTCCTTAAACATCCTTTCCTTTTAAGACTAAAATCTTCAGTCCTAAAGGGTTTTGCTGTCACAATGCTTTTCCAAAGATTCATCCTGAATGTCCAAGCCCTCTCAGGGGCTTTCCTTTCGTCCCCAGGCATGGACCTTCCCAACAGGATTCTTTGTAATTCCTCCCCTCCTACACATTTGTCCTTACATCTGTGAGACATTCCTAGCAGAGCTGGGTGACTGTGTAGGACATATTTTACTGTAAAAACTGTCCCATTGCTTATTTTTGTTCTCTTTGAGCTGCCTCTCCCCCACATGTCAGAATGATTGAGTTCAGATCCAGGAATCAATGGAAGCGTGGATTTCAGAGGAGTGTGGTCCTCTGTGGTTAAATGAACGCAACCTATTCAACAACCATTCCAATAATGGGAATTTTTGTTAGAATATTCCCCACAATGCTGGGGTTTTTTTTCAAATCTACTTGACAAATGTATTACTAAACATTGAATCATCTTGGATCTTCTCAGCTGAGATTGTGACTCCTCAGATGAAGGAGCTGACTTTTAGTGCCTTGAATAGGAGATGACATGAACTCCTCTGGTGCTGGATAGACTCAGCCTTTGCTACCCCACAAATGCTCATGTGGATGAATTCATTTCATTTTCCCAGTACAATCTAAAATGTGGTTCTTTGAATCCCCTTACACAAACGCTGCAGAGGCAGTGAGTTTGTCTGATGGCATTTGAAGGGAGCTGCAAACCTCCACCTCCAGAAAACACAAATCTTTGCTGTCAGCTCTGACTCAGGGTCTCAGGGTGTTGCCAACGATGGTGAACCAACACAAGGAGCCATTTCCATCTCCCAGGGGACTCTGACATGCCCACACAGCTAAATCCAGCTTTTGCACCTCCAGGTGATCACACCTGCTCGATTCATGTGGGTGACACTTTCCTGCCTGTTGAAAGCAGTCCCTTTTTCCCTTATCCTGCTTTCCCAGCAAGTTTTCCTCTAATTGGAAAGTGCCTTTTTGGCGTTACTTCTTAGTTCCTGAAGTAATTTTTTTTCTCCCTTTCTATTTCCTTTCTCTGTTTTTTTTCTTGGTGCTTGGTTGCTTTATCCACCCTTGTTCTTGTGCTGAGCTGTTTCCTTTTCCCATTACACCCAGCTCAGATGCCCCAGGTCCAACATTGTTAACCCAGCCTGTCCCACGCTGCAGGAAGCTCAATTCTCTGTCCAGATTCAGTGCCCTGGCTGCCTACCCAGCCCTTCATTACTCTGTGGCAGGAGCACGTGCAGGAAACGTTGTGAATCTTTTGGGAGAGCCTGAGCACTTTCCTGAAGAAAATATCCCAAATTATGAAATGCCTTGCTGGGGATGCTCTTGGAACAGAGCTGATCTTAAAAAAAAAAAAAAAAAAAAGGCAGGATGTCCTCCTGCTTGCCAAGGTTCTCCTGAAAAACAGCAAAAATCATCCTCTCAGGTGCACTTTAATTGTGTCCCACGTCCTCCCTGCTCTAAAAGCTCTTACTCAGACTCCTGTGCTTGAAAAGCCATGGAAGGAAAAGTGGGTGGGAAATCCTCTGGCGTGTCCTGTGCACCCCAAAGCAGGGCTCTGCCCCAGCAGCTCAGCCCAGGAGCTGCAGGTTCCTGCTGGGATCTGGCCTGCCAGGCTGAGGAAGCTGCTTGGCCCTGTGAAATGGAGCTATTTATACCTCAGCATGGATCTGTCCTCAGGGCACGCTCTTCCTGCCCTTCAGTTCCTGTGGATATTTGTTGGAAGCCAGCAGGCTGTCCTGGGGATGAGGAAACTGAATTTAAACAAGGAGTTCAGAGCACACCTATGGCTTTCTCCAACATCTAAGCATGCCTTTTGAAGGAAATTGCTGTGGCAGTGTCTGGGCAGCACTGCGAAACCCCTCAGCATCTCCAAGGGAGGGAACTCAGACCATTGGCAGTGCCAGACAGGGGGGAGGCTCCCAGCTCATCTCTGTGGATGTTTTGTGCAGAGAGCAAGTGCTCAGTGAGGGCTGAGCCAGGTGGAGGTAGAAAATGTGGAGCTGGAGATTCCTTTGAGGTTACAGGCCATTATTGCCAAAAATGGAAGAGGAATTGGTGTTTTTCCCTTCATTCCTGGCCGGCTGCTTTGACACCGAAATGAGAACGTGATTGTATCGGAAGCCCTGCTCTTGGCCATTCTTTCCTGTGCTGGCTCCTGTTTTCCCAGCTTCCCTGAAGGGCTCTGGCAGGACCTGGCACTGGCAGCTCTCGCTGTGGGGTGGTGGAGCTGTGACCCTGCACATCCCTGGGGGCAGCAGGGGCAGCTGCCACCCCTCAGATGTGCTCAGGCACAGCTCAGGAATTAATTGCATCCTGAATTAATTGCTCCCGAGGCCTTTTCTGCCTCCTGCTGCAGCTGCAAGTCCCAAGGATCATCATTAAAAAGGAAGACAATCCCTTCTCCTGTTGCCCATCTCCGTGTTGGAAATACAGAGTGGCCCAGGGCTGGAACAGAAATAGTTGGGAGTTCTTTGCTGTGTTAATTCCATCTCAGCTCTGAGGGATCATCTCTGCAGGGAAAGGCAGGGCCTGGGGCCACACTGCAGTGGCAGCTCCGTGGAAAATACTGCCACAGCCACCCAGACACAGCATCTGCTTCCTGCTGCCTTCTGCAGTTACCCCTCCTGAGCAGGGGACACCTCCCTGGGAGGAATATCTGGATTTATTGCAGCCTTTGGGATCCCTGTGCCCAGGGACAGAGCAGGCTGTGTGAAAATACAGACAGTCCTCTTGACACTGTGTTATCCACTCCTGTGTTATCCACTTTATTCTTATTTTAAATCCAAAACACAGCACTGGTCCAGCTAGAGAAAACTCTCTCTATCCCAGACAAAGCCAGGTCAGCATCCATCCCTTATTCCATATCTTTTCCATCATTGCAGGTCCCACATCCCACATTTCCCAATGCCCCACTGCCTTTCCTGCCTCACATATACACACAGATATCATTCCCAGCACATATAAAATTTAACATGGCTTAGAGAAGGAGGAAAAAAAGGATAAATCGAGCAAAGATTCATTCCACCTTCCCAAAGGGCTACCCCAGGCTCCAGTCTAGACAGGAGCCAGGACTTGCAGCTCTCAGCTGTTTGAAATACTGGCAGTGTCAGCAGAGTCCTGGGGCTGTCAGCTGGGAGAGCTCCTGGCTCAAATCCTGCCTCAGCTCCAGGCTCCCCCAGCAGCTCCTGTGTCACAGTCAAGGATCTGCTGCACATTTTGTACCCCTGAGTCAGTGGTGAGAGCAAGGAACGAGCCTGCCCAGTCCTGCTGCCTCCACCTTGGGTGATTTCATTGCTGAGGTCACTGGAGCTGGGCACATCTTGCCAAAGAGTGTCTGGAAAAGCTCCTCCAGGTTTCCAGGCTGGCATTCCTGCCCACCCCCAAAGGCATTTGCTTTGCTGCTGCTGCAGGGCTAAACGAGGCACCTCCTCAATGTGTGGGGCCAGCAACATCCTTCAGCATCTTTTATGCAAAGGAGGGCTGGTTTTCTATTTCTTGAAATAATGATGGCCATGATAGAGCTGCTTCTCCACTGACTGCTTCAGAAACACCAGTTCCAGCTCCTCTGAGTGCAACAGGCACAAAATGCTGTGTGTGAGCCTGGTGCTGGCTGCCCACCAGGGGCTGAGCAGAGCAGGGTGGGTTCCCCAAGCCCTGCTTGTTCCAGTGGGGCTCACTCTGAACACACAAACATTTTAGCAGTGAACAATTAAACATTTTAGCATTTTAACAGTGTGTGCCCACCCAGAGCCATCAGCTGCTGTTTCATCACCTCAGTGTCAGTGTGAGTGAGGGACACAGGGCTGAGGGAATCATTTGCTTCCACTGTTTGGTTCTTAGCACTGGTGTTCACAGCAGCACAGGAAATCCAGAAGATTCCCCCACAGAAAATTTGAGTTCTGGCTCCTTTTAAAGCTCATGTGGGCACTGTGAAGGCACCAGCCACGGTGCAGTCCTGCCAGGAGTCCAGAGCATCAGCACTGGAAATCAAATTTGAAGCAAGAGAGACATTTTGATGGGAGCACAAGTCCTGCTGAGGCCATTCCAGAGGGAAAAGGGGGATGCATCCAAGCACAGTGTGTCCTGCTGGAGCATCTCCCTGCTGGCCAGCTCCAGGGAAGGGCAGGAGCTCTGCCTTGTACTACAAAGAGTGAGGAGAGGTTGTCCAAGTGCTGCACCAGGATGGAGTTCACATCAGCCCCACCAGCCCCATCCCTTTCCCACCATGAGAAACCTAAAGAGGCTGGAAGTGCATGGAAGCACCCCTCAGATGAGATCATATTTTGGTCCTGATGTTCTTTGAAGCTGCTGCCTCCTTCATCCTCTTGACAGTTCACAGAGATAATCTAAAAGTGAGGAGCAGAACTGCAGGGTCAGGGTGACAGCTTTGGGCTTTGGCTCGCTTTTCCCGAGATATTTCCAGTGGGAACAGAGCTGGAGCTGCATCTCTTCCTTTCTTGAGGCTGCAGACTGTCTGCCAGGCCTGGGCCAGCTGAGCTGGGTGGCTGCTGAGCTGTGTGCCCTGCAGATAACAGGGCTGTCCCTGTCCCTGTCCCTGTCCCTGTCCCTGTCCCTCAGCAGGGCTGGGAGGGCTGGCTGCTCATCCCAGCTCATGGCACAGCACAGGCAGGGCCCTGGGCAGGACCCTCGAGGATTGAGGGCTGCCTCCAAGGGAAAAGCAAGATGCTTTTAGCTCCAATCAATGCATTCAGCATCTTCAAATCCTGTCCTGAAGGGTCTCGCTGTAAAGCAGAGGAGACTTGCAGGAGGAGATGAGCGAGCAGCAGCAGTTCCTGGCGCTGGCAGTGACAGCTCCTGACAGCCCAGCAGGGAGAGAGGATCCCTCCTGATGGATCAGGAATTTCTAAACGAAAGCCCAAAGGCCAGAATCACGCACACTCCCCCACTGCTTCCTTCCTGGTTTGGATCCACTCGGTGTCTGCTCATTGCTGAGCCTTCCCCAGGGTGGGAGAGCTGTTCTTAATGGGATTTCACCTAAAGCTGGGGAATATTTCCTACAAAGTCAAACCTGCCTCAAATCTGCTGGGAGGGTCAGAATTTATAAATTCTTCTGCTGCTTGAAACATCATTTCAGACAAATCATGGAGGCTTCTTTCTCTGTAGTGTCCTGTTGGGATTTTTTAAAAATAAATCTTTCCATTTTGCCTTCATTTGCTTGGCAGTGAGAAACATTTTGCTTCTACAATTTTTTTTGAAGGTAACACTTTTTAGAGTAATATTTTTTTCCTCCACAAATATTCCTGTGTTTCTAACAGTAATCTTCAGGGGAAGAATGCATTTCATTTGACCAAAACAGAATGCTTCATGTTGACTCAGAATGGCTTCTGGGGCTTTTGCAGTCACTTTTGTTTTGCCTAAAGAGAAAATATTCTGCTTTCTGTTTAATCTAAACATTCCACCACCAATTCTTTTCATTGGCCTGCCAAACGGAAAGGTCTTTTATTTTCAAAGATCCAGTTTCAAAACAAGTGCCTTTAGAGGAGTTCCTGGTGTACCTGGAGGCAGCTTTGATGGGTCACCGGGGGGAATTCAGCGGGGCCAGGCTGTTTCCTTGTGAGGATTTCCAAAATGCTCTGCCCGCAGTGTCACCGCGCTGCTGATGCTGCTATTACTGTAAAGAACAGGTTGGAAACCTCCTCTCGCTGTTTGTGACCTTGATGAAGACAAACTTCACGGGGATTATGTCAAAACATGAACTTAAAGAACCTGTGAAACTCTGCCCAGGCTCCCCAGCTTAGCTATGGCTGAGTGAAGAAAATAAATGGCGAGGGCGAGGGAATTATCTTTATCTGGAACAAAGCGAGAGGCAAAATGAGAATGTTGAGGAATTTCACGGGCTGGAACAGCCGTGAATGGCTGTCCTCAAAGGCCAGTTAGTGCTCATCATCCTCCTGGGCTGACAGCACCTGAAGGGAGAGGCGATGTCAGCTCCGGGGCTTGGGCTGGGAGACAAATCCCAGGGGATAAATCGCTGTCATTGCACAGGAGACACGGGCAGGAGTGGAAAAAACCCAAATCCTGTATAAAATCCGGGGTGTGTGTGTCAGGAGGAGGCTGCAGAGGCACAGGCAGGGAAATAAGGAGCTGTAGGAGAGATTGGATCTACAACATGCTGAGTGCAGTGCTGAGGGGTTTCAGTCCTTCGGCTTCAGGCAGGATGGGGCTGAGATGCTCTGAGAGGGGGAGACAAGTGGAGAGCCCATGGAGAGAGGTCTGTGTTTTGCAGGTGACACTGAACAAAGAGCAGCTGTCACAGAGAGTCCTGGATCTGTGTCCTGGATCTGTGTCCTGGATCTGTGTCCCAGCCCTGTGTCCTGGATCTGTGTCCCAGCCCTGTGTCCTGGATCTGTGTCCCAGCCCTGTGTCCCAGCCCTGTGTCCTGGATCTGTGTCCCAGGTCTGTGTCCCAGCCCTGTGTCCCAGCCCTGTGTCCCAGCCCTGTGTCCCAGCCCTGTGTCCCAGCCCTGTGTCCCAGCCCTGTGTCCCAGCCCTGTGTCCCAGCCCTGTGTCCCAGCCCTGTGTCCCAGCCCTGTGTCCCAGCCCTGTGTCCCAGCCCTGTGTCCCAGCCCTGTGTCCCAGCCCTGTGTCCCAGCCCTGTGTCCCAGCCCTGTGTCCCAGCCCTGTGTCCCAGCCCTGTGTCCCAGCCCTGTGTCCCAGCCCTGTGTCCCAGCCCTGTGTCCCAGCCCTGTGTCCCAGCCCTGTGTCCCAGCCCTGTGTCCCAGCCCTGTGTCCCAGCCCTGTGTCCCAGCCCTGTGTCCCAGCCCTGTGTCCCAGCCCTGTGTCCCAGCCCTGTGTCCCAGCCCTGTGTCCCAGCCCTGTGTCCCAGCCCTGTGTCCCAGCCCTGTGTCCCAGCCCTGTGTCCCAGCCCTGTGTCCCAGCCCTGTGTCCCAGCCCTGTGTCCCAGCCCTGTGTCCCAGCCCTGTGTCCCAGCCCTGTGTCCCAGCCCTGTGTCCCAGCCCTGTGTCCCAGCCCTGTGTCCCAGCCCTGTGTCCCAGCCCTGTGTCCCAGCCCTGTGTCCCAGCCCTGTGTCCCAGCCCTGTGTCCCAGCCCTGTGTCCCAGCCCTGTGTCCCAATGCCCCTATGGAGGTGTGAGGGGATGGCTGAGATTGCCCAGCTGAGCTGGCAGGACCCTCCCAAAGCTCATCTCCAGCAGCCATTCATCTCCTGGGCACTACCAGCATCTAAACATGAAGGGCTTCACTGCCTGAAGGATAACAATGCTCTCCTGGACACAGGATAACAGTGTTCTCATGTTCTCCTGGACACAGGATAACAATGTTCTCATGTTCTCCTGGACACAGGATAACAATGCTCTCCTGGACACAGGATAACAATGTTCTCATGTTCTCCTGGACACAGGATAACAATGTTCTCCTGGACACAGGATAACAGTGTTCTCATGGACACAGGATAACAATGTTCTCATGGACACAGGATAGCAGTGTTCTCATGGACACAGGATAACAATGTTCTCGTGTTCTCCTGGACACTTGACCTTGGGGTTGCTTTGGTGCGCTCCGTGTTTGCCGTCCCTGGGGCCGGGCAGTCCCTTCCCTTCCCTGCCCACCCGCTGCTCCCTTCCTTGGCTGTGCTGTCTGAGTTCCTCCCGAGCCCTGCTGAGCCTGCCTGAGCTTCCTGCAAACTTCCCCTGACCTGTGGAGCCAGACGTGCAGTCTGGGAGCCAGGGCAGGGGGCTTTCCCTGGCCTCTGAGCTGGGGCTGCAGCTGATAAATCCCCAGCGAGCTTCAATTCTTGTGTTTCTTCACACATAAGGAGCTTTGCAGCCCACAGTAAATCATTCTGCTTAATCATCCTCTGGGAACTGCTGGATGTTTCTTTCTGGGTGAGATTCATAGGGCATTTCACCTTCCCAGCTCAGGGGGAACAGATGTGCCAAGCTACAGGGAAATGCTCTGTTTTCATCAAGGGTTTCTTTGCCGAGGAATTTCCCCTCAGAGTTCAGTGTCAGTGACTGTGGAGAGGACAACACCTGCATTTCCCATGCCACAGCTCTCCAGATTGCCACAGTTGAGTGCAATTGATTTACACCACCTGGAACTGGAGATCTTCCTCCAGGCTGAGGTTATCATTTTTAAAGAAAAGTGACCCTGTCCCTTTTGTTTCAAGACGTTCTGTCTCTGAGAGAGTTTTTTACAAGGAGTTAACTGATTGCTGGTGGACTGGAGGTGGTGAGCATGGCTGTAAAGCTGGCAGTGACACTCCTGATGTTCCAGCAGATCATTTTTCCATGCCACCGTCAGTCTGAACTACCGAGGGGTTTCAAGAAGGATCCGTTTTTTCAGCCACACAAACCATAACAAAGGTATCAGCTGGCAGTTGATTAGCTCAGAATTTATCCTTTGTCATTCTGTTAAGCCCCAAAGCTGAGCCACTTTATATTTGCTTATCTGCTAAGTGAGCAGTCCGGCTGGCTGGAAAGTGCTGGAAAGCTTCTCCTTCCCAGTGGCACTGCCTTGCTCCTGCTTAGGAGGGGTTTGGAGCAGGACACACAGGGTCTGAGCTCTTCTCTGTGTCCTGGGGCTCTTTAGTGCTTGGTGACTGAGATACTCGAGGCTGTCCCATCCCTGGAAGTGTCCAAGGCCAGGCAGGATGGAGCTTGGAGCAAGCTGGGATTGTGGGACCTGTGGAACTGGATGGGCTTTGAGGTTCCAGCTCAAACCATTCTGGGATTCTGTGGCATTGTTTTTTCCTTTTGCACAGAGTTCCACAGTTAGGGAGGGAAACAAAGCCTCCCTGGCCTCAGGGACAGAGCCAGGTGCTCGACCTTCCCCTGCAGCTGCCCAGCCCTGTCACTGCAGGGTCACTGTCCCCTGATGGCCAAAATGCAGCTCTCAGCCCCTGGATGGGCTCTCATGTCAAACCTACAGCAGGGCAGCCCTACAAGCTGCTGCCACAGCAGGACCCGCACTGGGAGCTGAAATTACAGAATATTCCCAATTGGAAGGCACCCCCACCCTCACTGGGAGCTGAAATTACAGAATATTCCCAGTTGGAAGGCACCCCCACCCTCACTGGGAGCTGAAATTACAGAATATTCCCAGTTGGAAGGCACCCCCAAGGATCTTGGAGTCCAGCTCTTAAGTGAACGGCCCAAACAGAGATCAAACCCACAACCTTGGCTTTGTTTAGCACCCTGCTCTGACCAACTGGGCCAATCCCAGTGGCTCCCACAGGTATCCACCCACAGCAATCCCATCCACAGGTATCCATCCACAGGTATCCCCTCACAGGTATCCCACCCACAGGTATCCCCACCTGTTTAAGAGCTCTGATATCACAGATGGAAACAGGGAAGGAAAAGCCCTTTCAGGGGATTTTCCAGGGAGGGAAAAGCCCTTTCACAGGCTGAGAACTCTCCAGGCTCCGCTATAAACTGGACAAAGCAGTGAGATAACACGAGTCACTGAGATAACAAAAATCCCTGAGATAACAAAAATCCCTGAGATAACAAAAATCCCTGAGATAAGACAAATCACATCCATCTGCTCTAGGACACCCCGCTGGCTTAGCAAAGAGGAGAACCCATAAAACAGAAAACCTTTTTCTCTCTCTCTTTTTTAAAAAATTTTTTTAATAAAAACATGGTGAGAATGATGCCCATGAGACCTGACATCCACGAGTGATTAACAATCCCCCAGCTGAAGCCATCCTTTCCTTTTCCCAATCTTCCCCACCCAGAAACTGCCTCTTGCTGCTGTTAAGTGCACGGGGATTTTAAGAGACCATCGAGATTTCAGAGAGCAATGGGAGAAGGCCAGATTTATCTCGTTTGGCTTCCAGTTCAGATTGCAGCTTATCTGGGACAGTTTAAAAATCAGTTAGGACTGAAATACAGCTTCTGTCACACCTCCTGTAAATCCCTGCTTCCCTTCCCATTAGGTGAATCAGCAGCACCATACCTGTCCCCATTTGCAGCTGGAAAAAGGTGGATTAATTTTAGGACTCTTGTGAATGTGAAAATTTGGTAGAGATGAGTCTTGGAGTTTGGGAAAGATGGTGGAGAATGGGGTTAAATAATTATATTTTTTTTTCCTGAACAGGAAATATTTTTGAGACGTTTTATTCTGTTTTGACTGAGATGCATCAATCATTGCAATGAGTTCAATGTTTTCCTGTGTTTTAGGATTTTTTAATATTTGTTTAGCTGCCTTCTTTTGATTTATGTTACTTCTTAAACAAACAGTGCTATTCTGAAATTCTTTCTAAAAATACTGGCAGAAAAAAAAATTAATTCAGTGCTTCCATCTTTTCAGTCAAAATTTGATCCTGAATTTTGAGGAGTTTGGTATCAGGAAGCTCCTTTTTTTCCCCCAGCAAATTTACTCTTGGAAATATCTTTATCCATCCATCCTATACCCTTTTCCATCCTCTTGTCCATCCCATGTCACGTGGCACAATCCTTGTTCTTTCCTCTTCTCCACAAGACAAGAAATAATTGTGATTACATTTCCCCTGACACCTTTTTGCACTTTGTGGCAAATACACCAAAATCTACTTTCTCTGCTTTTTCCTATCACAAATAACCCAAGGGTTTTCTTTTAATTACCCAGTGTCTTCTTTTAAGTAGAATAAAAATAAAAATATTGTCACATTTGATACCTCCCAGGGTGGCTCAACTGGAGAGCAAGGCTGCAGAGGATTAAGCTGCAGGGATAAACACTAAACACATTTTCATAATGTGACTCAACAGGAGAATTTAGCATTTTTGGGAAAGTGCACGAGACACTGAACTGAGTATAAATATTTCCTATTTGTTTTGGGGCTTGGAGCAAGCTACAGAGTTGTGGTTCAAAGATCAGGTTTCTCAGCCCAAGGCTTGATTAGAACCAGGGCCTGCCTGACCAGAAAGTTCAGATGTGTATCTGAAACTTCCTAAATGTGGGGAGATTAGAGATCTAATGTTTTCATTCCAATTAATCTCTCTCACATAACGTTTCCTGCAATGCCCTTACGCCAAAGCACAGCCAAAATAAACCAATGGCGTGGAAGAAAAGCTGGCATTAAAAGGCAACATTAGAAATTAGAGAAATCATCCAGATTTTGGGTCTTTATCTGCCTTGGGTCCAGTGCTTGTGCTCAGCCCCTCGTCCTGATGCCTTGGGAGGGCTGAGCTGGAACAGAGACTGGACAGAGCTGGAGAATAAAGCAGGGATTTATTGAAAGGCCTTTAGGATACACCTTGGGCAGGACAGGGCCTGGCCAGGGCTACAACCAAGGTGGACCCAAAATGGACACAAAATGGACACAAAATGGACACAAAATGGACAAAAAATCGACCCAAAATGGTCACAAAATGGACACATGGTCATGAGGTCCTACACTTTGATAAGTTTTGGTCCATTTGCACCTTGGGGTTCATTGTCCCATTGCAGCTCCAGGCTGTCAGGTCCCATCCTTCTTGTTCCTCCCTTCAGCCACCCTTGGTTGTGCTTTGGGGCTGAAAGTTGTCCTTGGTGTGCAGCAGGAAAAGGATTTGTTTTGTGTCCGTGCTGTGTGCAGAGCTGAGTGAGCCTGACTGTGAGCTCACAGCTGCACCCCTGGGCACCACAGAACAAGAAAATATCAAAGATAAAACTGAAGGCATCAGTCCCAGGTCCACACAGGAATTTGACATCTCTGGTTCTTGCACAGTGCCCTGAGTGCCTTTTGTAAAACACCATCCTCACCTCACACGTGGCCTTTCTGTCACACACACAGCTCCAACCAACACTTGCCCTCCTCCTGAGGAAGCCCATGGCTCATTTTGTCTGCTAAGGACAAAATTCCCAGTTCTCAGAGCTAAAATGAAACTCCAAACCCCTCAAAAGGCAGCAGGGCCACTCTTCTGTGTCCATCCCTGCCTTGGTGTGGTTGGGAGTGAAGCTGGGGTGGGCTGTGGAGCAAAGGAGCTCCAGCTCTGCACTGAGCTGATTCTCTGAGGGTTAATTCCAGCTGACAACACTTGGGCATTCCCATTCCTTAAGCAGAGGCTGTCACCAGTCAGGAAATGTTGTTGATAACACCAGATGAAGGACAGGAGGGCTCCCAAGGCCCAGAAGTATCTTGGCATCTTGACCTGGTAACCCATGAAGTTTTTCCCGTGTCTGTATAGAAATGTGCCATTCTGGGCGATTTCTGGATGAACTCGGGGCTAAATCCAGGGAATTGGTCACTGGCTCTGATCCCTGTGTGACAGTGGCAGGGTGTCATTGGGTGTCCTGACTCCAAGGGAGCCTTTCTGGGCAGTTCAGTGCTCCCACTGAGCAGGTTTCCAAATCCATGTTCTTTTCCCTGCAGACTACAGGCAGCCCTTTGTGGAGATGCACTCGGAGCACCCCGACATCATCTACATCGTGGATGACAAGGTGACAGTGGTCATCCCCTGCCGGGTCACCTCGCCAGACATCAGGCCCAAGCTCACCCAGGTAAGACAGGGCTCCAGAGGAGCTCAGTTCAAGGTCTGGGCTGCCAAAAAAAGTGGGAAAACCCCACAAATTTAGCTGTATAAAGCTGGGTAAATTCCATAAAAAATAAGAAAGACACTGAAAATCCAGAAATGTGAACCTGTTCTCACAGTGTGTTACTGTTGAACTGGGCAAAAAGATTTTTTAGGCATTAGGCTGAGTTTATCACATATTTGTTCTGTGTTGTGGCTTGGTGCTCCTCCATAAATTGGCAGAGGTAGATGACAAAGCACTATTTGCCTTCAAAAATTATTTGCACAACACCTGGCTCTCTCTGAAAGGTTCTCTCTTTATACATTGAACCTCCTTAGAACAATTGCCCATTTTTGCTTCATTTCATCAGTTCAGACCAAGTTGGGAATCTTGGGAATAGATGGGATGCTCCAGCATCCATCCCTTTGGCAGCACTCACACCTGAATGCCAAGGTTACAGCACGCTCTGTGCAGGCCAAGGTTTTTGGGATAATAAAAATGGAAATTTAAGGTCTGGGCCCTGATCAGTTGATGGAGTCACTCCTTTAAAGGGCTGCAGAACTGCTCTCCAGAGCAGCCTGTCATGGAGTGAGGAACAGGACAGAGATCTCCTGGCTCCAGTCCTGCATTTTACATCAGGAATTCTGTGCCTTTCCATTCCCCTGCCAGTCTGACAGCTCAGGAAATCCTAAAGGGAACAGGAGCTCATCCTGTGCCGCTTTTCCAGCCCGTTCTGGATACAGCAGAGGGGTCTGAGCACCTCTGTTCCTATGGCAGCTCCATGCCTTAGATGTCCCCTTCTCCTGGGAGGCAGCCCAGGGAATCACAGGGCACTGGGACAGGGCTCCAGCTCCTGCTGGGACCCATGGCACACTCCCAGGAGAGGTGCAGAGGGACAGCAGGAGCCTCACTGCTTTGGAGAGATCTCTATTTTTAAATTTCAGCAGCAGAGATTAAAGCAGGGAAAGAGGCTCCTCTGCAGTTATCATTTTAGGCTGGATGAGTGTCACCATCTCCTTTCCTTGGCTGTAAAATGAAACATCCCTGTCTGATTCGAGCCTGCTTCTCCAAATTCATGGCTGGAGCAGTGCTGAAGACCCTGGCACCATCAGGGTGGAATGGAATTCCCATCTCCACGTTATTCCCTTACTGATGGGCAGCCCTGCTCTTCCTGCTGCTTCCCAGCTAAATTCCCATTCATTGCTCCAAACACAAACTGCAGCCTGGCTGCTGGAATGAAATCTCCACTGAAATCTCTCCCATTAAAAGTTGTCCCCAGAAGATTTCCCCCAGCAATTGCTCCCCCCAAGCAGCTGGGGCTCAGGGCAGGGAGGCAGAGGTTGGGCACAGCTCCCCAAGGAGCTGGGAGCTGCTGGGATGTGATGCCTTGGGAAGCTCTGGGATGGCACCACTGGCTTGGCCCTGGCTGGGAATCCCCCTGAGTGACTGATCAGGGCCTTAAATTTCCATTTTTTTATTATCCCAAACAGCCTTGGCCTGCCCAGAGCATGCTGTAACCTTGGCATTCAGGTGTAAGTGCTGCCAAAGGGATGGATGCTGGAGCATCCCATCTATTCCCAAGATTCCCAACTTGGTCTGAACTGATGAAATGAAGCAAAAATGGGCAATTGTTCTAAGGAGGTTCAATGTATAAAGAGAGAACTGATACCTTGCAGTGGCTCATTAGAGCAGAGGCTGGACAAGATTAAGAGAATAAAGTGGGTGTTTATTAAAGGCCTTCAATAAGTTCGCCTTGCACAGTCAAAAAGCTCCAAGGATGGATGATGGTCACGAGTTTTTCAGACAATTATAAGTTTGTTCCATTTACGTATCAGGGGTTAATCCTCCAATTCCAGCTTCAGGCAATGAAGTCACATTCCCCCCAGTTTGCTCCCCCCAATTCACTTTTGTTGATACTTTTTGGGGTCTGAGGCAGAGGGTGTCCTTGGATGTCAGGCCTAGAGGGATTGTTCTGTCTGACCAAAATGCGAAGACAGTTTACTAACACT
>VWYP01016422.1:0-41820 GCA_013400435.1 Pycnonotus jocosus
TTTGGTCCAGTTTGAGCTGTTCCGTATTTCTTAGGGGTCCCTACTGGTGGTGGTGTCAATAAGACCAGAAAACCTAAAGCTTTCTTTCTGAATGGAGATTGCTCTAAAGAAGAAAAAACCAATCTCAACTGGGTTGTTTAGGAGGCAGAATTAACAGATGTCACCCCATTAAAGGGTGTGTCCTATTAAAAAATTCCTGCCACACTCTTCTACTTTAAATCATTGTCACAGCTGTAGGGAAATTTTAGGTCACTAACAGCAGAAAGTTACTGGAAAATAAAATAAGTTATGTGAAATATATTTTGATTGCTTATATATTGTGTTTCTATTTGTGTTCCTCATTTTCATGATGCCAAATGTGAACATATTTTTGTCCTGTTTGGAGGAAGTGAGAAACAATAAAGCAAGCAGATCATGCAAAGCTGAGATCCTACTACATTTTACAATATTTGTACAGTAGAGTTTCGCACTCTACATTGTAATGCAAATAAATTCAGAGGCAAAAATCAAAACAGTGGAGACAAGAAAAAAAAATGCTGCAAAAAAAGGAAAATGCTCTGTTGAGCCAGCAACTTTTTGTCAGGAATTGTATCCATCTGGAACAATTTCCTTTCCAAGTGCTGGTTTTATCTTCAAGTCCTCATGCAAATAGGAGAAAGACTGCACTGCAGACAAAGGAATTTTTTGGATAGTTTTAGAAGATAACAACAGATAGTGCTTAAGACTTTAGGTTGTATATATAGGAAATAGTGAAAGACCAGGGATTCCGGTTTAGCATGAAAATATTTGCGCTCATTTTCCAAGCTGCAAGAAAGTGAAAAATTGCTAAAAAGAGTGGTTTCTCAAATACCCATAAAAATCGTTAGTCAGTACAAAGTGATTGGGAAAAATAAAATAAAGCTCTAACTATTCTTCCATACTAGTTCCTAAGAATAGTTGTTTGTCAAGCTTCTCTGTTTCACAGACTTCCCTGAGGAAACTTCCTATGTTCCATCATCTAAATACAGATTTTTACTGGTGATTATTTTTTTTAACATCAGTGCAAGGGTTCACATGAGAAAGGATGCAGTTCTGCATATCATTATCATTAAAGCACGGGAAATCAGTTCCAGTTCATACAAGCCTCTGGACCCTAGGATATTTTTCCCACACTGGAACTTTTTCCACTGTATGAAAACAAGTGTTACTTTTTTTTCTTTTTTTCTTTTCTTTTTAAAATATTTTTTTTTCATATTGCAGTGGACTAGAGCAGTAAAACTATTGGCTAGGCCAGTGGTAAAAGACAGGAAAAAATTGTGTTCACACTGCTGCTCTCCTTAGAGAAGAGCACCCCACAAAACAAATTTCAAGTACATTTTTCCACTCCTTCTCCTTGCTGAGGAAGTAATGCTGGAAGAAGGTCTTTCTTTCAAAATCTTCTTGACAGAATTTTCTCAAAATCTGAAGCTGCTACAGAAAAAAGAAATTGAGTGATGCTGGTCAATTAATGTAGTTGTTGTGTTGGAGATTTTTTCCCTAATAAAAAGAAATCAGAAAACAAGACATCAAACAGTGGTCAGAGTGTAAAAGGTTGGTTAATCTGGGACAAAAGTTACTCACCCCTTTTAGTTTTCTAATTCTTCATGATTCAAAATGAGTCCTTCTTGTTGGGTAGTTTTATGTCATGCTTTCAGGAGTTTGAAAACACTTTACTCTTTGTGCCAAGAGACACCAAAAGGAGCACTATTGAGAAGTTTCTATGTTGACAGACTCACTCTTCTCTTCAGTCCCCATGTGGATGTCCCACTAACATCGATGCCAGCACTGAATGCAGTGTGGCCACTTTGTCAGACATTCATGATTCAAGTTGCATTTCACTTGGTTCTTTTTAACCTGAAACCGATTTCTTTTGCTTTCCCAGATTTTAGGCTGGTGTGTGATAGTTACCACAGCTCTCCTCTCCCTTCTAACCACTTGCTGTGCCAGCTGCCAGTCAAAAGTCAGCCACCTCCAGCTGATGTTCGGGAGAGTGTACGAGGCGACGGAGAAGGAGCAACTGGAGCAGATTTTCCAGCTGTATGCCACCAAGCTGAGTGAGAGAAACCTGAAGTGCTTTTTTGAAAACAAGGAACCAGAACCCGTTCCTCTGCCAGCTTTCCAGGCATGGGAAGATGCCTCCCAGCTCTACTCTTTCAGCAGCAACAAACAGCATTATAGCACAATCCACAGGCTTGTTGAAGAAGGCAAGAAAGGAATCAGTGAGGAAAGAGAGACAATGCTGGACCTTTCGGACAGAAGGGAAATACCATAGACCAAGTATATTTTCAGCTTTTTTACATCTTGTTAATATGGCATACTTCTAGCTGGTTTCGTCTCTATATTTTTTCATAATGGCCTCTTTCTTCTTCATCATGTTTCCTCCCAGTTAGATATTTGCTCCAAAAGGATGGAATGAAATTATTTCTCTACATGAGTGAAAAAGCTGCAGTACTTCACAGTACCCAGGGTTTATGTCACTGGTTCAGCATCAAGAGCTCACAGCACAAAGAAATTGATAATGGCTTCTACAAGAGGGTTTTAACAATATGCTAAGTAAAATGTGCTATAGTGTGCTTGTCCTATGTAAATCAAGAGACTGTCAACAAGTAAAGTCATTTAAAGTGTGTGAATATAATAACAAGATACCTGTGGCTTTCTGACAGCCCCCAGAAAAAGAAGGGTTTTTTTCTCCAGATCATTTCCAGATCAGTTGCAGGTACAGCCTTGCTTTGAGGCACCAGTGATCTCTCAAGGCTTCTCTATCTTTGGATATTTTGCTTCTGTAGAACATCTCCCTATTTTCTGCTCCCAATCTAGACTTGCTTTTCGTATGGATATAAAGTTCTAGTTTTGAGCGAGTTTCAGGCACTGGGTGCAGCCTGTACTGCTATGTAATATTATTGTTTCTGGGCCTGCAGCCAGTGTACAACAGAGGGCCTGGAAGGAAATTCCACTTTTTAAGCCAAGAAAATATTTTTGCAGAAGTTTGACTTTCATTTTTTGAATATCCTAGGAAATCATAGTGTCTGGAGCAAGAAGAACCAGCAGGTGAGGCAACTGCACAGTCAGTGCCTCTGACAAATGCATTTCACCCCAGAGCCCTGTGCTTTACCTCACCCACTTGGAATTTATCACATGGCTCGCAGGATGTTCAGAGTATTCCAAAACGCTGTACAAAAGGAGAGCAAAGTTACTTTCCCTGGGATAGCTGGGCAGGCTTTTGTGCAGCATTTTATTGCCAGTCTCTCGAGTCTGCAGAGAATCATAGTGCTTGAATCATGCCTGTCCCAACAAACCAGAGTATTCTGCCCAGATCATACTCATACTCATTGGGCTTCTTCAGCAGGGAAAACCATCTATGTAAAGACCATTACTCTTTACGAAATAAAACACAAGAGTTAATTCAGCTCTCTGCCTAGAATTTTCTCCTTATGTTATCAAGAACTTGTGACCTTTGAGACAATGTTTTAAAGCTCTTTCATCCCAGATGATCCATCTAGCAGCACACTAACAACAGGTTATATGCTTAAATAAGCCTGCTGCAGCTGAAAGCACAGATGCAACACTGCCAAAATGAAAGTCACAGCAGCAGATGTCTGACACTGTGCCTGGCACTTACACCAACCATTCTCTCCCCAGGATCCTCTGCTGGTATAGCATCTACCTACCTCCAGGCTATATGACACTTTTTATTTGTCTGCTTTTGTTGTTCCTTATGAGAACTGCCCCAACATCTTCTGTCCAGCCCCATTTTACCTCCTCCCTGCATACAAGGGGAGACAACACACCCCTTAACAGGACAGCCCCACTGCCTGGGCCAAACTTCCCTTTCCAAAACTCTCTTTTCACCTCCTTCCTCAGGAAATCAAAGCAAGTAGGGATGCTATGGGGATAAGAGCAAGTAGGTTAATGAGTTGATCAAAGAACTATGGGAAACAAGAGGGTTAATGTAAAGATAAGGCCTCCAGTGTGATATAGTAGCTAGGACACAGAGACAAGAGCATAGCTGGTAGAGGAAAAGGTAAGAGGGCAGAGTGATCCCACTTAGAGCTTTTAGTATCCTCTTTTCCCTCAGAAGAAAGCTTAGGGCTCTGCACCTGAATACCCCAGGCCATCTGAAACAGCAGCACTTCCCAGCCCTATCTTCTGCTTTATTATGGAGGGGCAAATCCAAGGGGAATTTCCCTCTCCTTTTCCTTGCCTGCTTCATGTTTGCAGGTAACTCGTGTTGAGAGTGTCTCCACCCCCAAGAGCAGCTGCTGAACAGTTTGTGCTGCAATGAGTGCCTGGTAGGAGCCCATCTCCCACTGATCCTCATTCCCAGGCCTGTGTGGCTCTTTTATCTTACCAAAATGCCTGTGATGTAATGCAATTTCCATGTGGATCCTAGACTACTTCTATAAAAACGGACTGAAATAACAGCCAGTTTGACCCTGTGTTTTCAACTGGAATGTGGGTTTGCCAAATTTAACTTAGTCCTTCAAGGGGCTGTTGCAAAAGCAGCTTTCTATCAACACTGTCCCTGAATTCAGCAGCTACCACAGCAGCTCAGAAAGAGACAGACTATTTTCCACACTGTCCAAAACAAACTGGAGAGAGAGAAAAACACCCAACAAATAAAACCAAACAGCAAGATCAATATTTTCTGCTGGGAAATTTAGATTTTGCATGAATTCTGATACCCATCAAAATATGACTATACAAGAAAACAGGAAACTTCTGTTTAATTCTCTGTGCTCTCTCCTTCAGTTTAGTCATTAAAATTCTCTTAGCTCTTCTTCCACTGCACATCTGCTGCTCCACCAAACTTGAAGCCTTTTTGTATAAGAATAAAGATTTTTAACCATGCTAAGCCCTCATATGCTCTCAATTTAGTTTCAGCTGTACTTTGCACTATGGTATGATCAATCTGTCCAAATTCTATTGTTAAAAAATCCTGGGTAAAACAGAACTTGAATGGAAACTATGCAAAAGAAGTAGCTGGTTTGTAATGAAACACCAAATTAAGGCCAAATTGCAAAGTTATAAAGTTAAAATTGTGAAAAATTCTTGGCAGGAACAATCATTTAAGTGCATAGATAAGCAATTCAAGGAACATAAACAATTTTTTTCTTTAAACCAGGCTATAACTGGTCAGCAACCACTATAAAACTACCTTTTACAGCTTCTCAGAAGATAAAACAAAGATCTTTTCAGTCTTTGTGACTGCAAAAGACTAGAAAGTAAAATTAATGAGGTGGTTTAAAACTTGCATCCCATAAGTCTGTCTCATTTTTATGTATGAAATGGAAAAAAAAGAATATCTGTTTAGACATGTACATAGGCTTCCCACCAAAATGATGCCCATATAAAGCAAAATCTCACTTTTGAAAATGTTATTTGCAACTGTATGACATTGTATATTGCTTAATGAGAAAATGAGATCTATGTAGTCTGACTTAAAAATGTACCACTGCCCTTTTTCAAAGTGTCAACCAGTACTCCATCCCTCTCAAGCAGCAAGAATAAAAATCAGATGCAATAACTGCTCAGACACAGTTTAGAATTACTGAAATGCCCAGGAAGCCACTAGCTTATCAGTCCCTCTACATACTATTGGGGACTTTTCACTTCCAAACTTTTTATGTATAAGTCATGATGCCAAGTAAGTCCAGACTGTAAAAAAAAAAAATTAAAACCATGATTTCAGACAGCATAATAGCAAGATTAATGAAGGACCAGAATTAATCTCTTTAAAAGGGGAAAGGCAGCCAAAATAGTAATTCTGCTAGGATACGTCTCATTCTTAGTATTTTTCCAGTCAGTGTTTGGAAAGAGGAAGATATATTAAAGGTCTTGCCATCTGTTGCTGATTCCAAACTTCTCTTCTGAACTTTTCTTTACTCTCCACAGTGCAGTGCTTCAATGCTCTGTTTACTGTCTCCCACAGCAGACTGTACTACTTAGCAACCCACTTATGCATTTCCCCTCTTCCTGCTGAGATCTAAAACCAACATTTACCAGCTTCATAAATTCTGCCACCTTCTGTCAGACCTTCAAACTGGCCATGAATCAATATACAGGAACCTGGTGTGGCAGCACCTTCCATGACAACGGGAAGGCTTTCTCTTGCCCTACAGCTCTGTACAGGGGGGTGACATGGTTGGATTACCCCATCCTTTGTTATCCCCCCGGGGAGCTCTCCCCAAAGAGCTCCAGAGATGTTCATTTCCTGCATTCGTGGGGTACTGAGTGTCCACAATAAAGCCCATCTCTGCAGCCACTGCTTTTCAGGAACAGATCTATCCTTAGGCACAGCACTGCTAAATCCAGCAGTGGAGTCTGTGAGCCAGCACCAGCTCGCTTTGGACCACAGGGTGTGGTCAGGCTGCTTCCACCTCTGACACACAGAGACACCTCCTGGTGCTAGAGAAGGTGGTATAAATGTTAGATCTAAACCCAGAAGCTGGTTTTTGCAACTCATTTGATCAGATCAATTACATCAAGGTCCTTTGGGGAGAAATTGAATTAAAATTTTGATTTTGCAGGATTATAGAGAAAAATTGTCAACCTAATTTCAAAAGTAATTCTCAGTTATACTCAGATCCAAATTATGAATCCCATCTTGGACACTACTTCTTCAGCTGGGCTTTGTTCTTACTATCATTCCTCAATTGGTTTCCCTTTTTTTACCCCAGTTTTCCAGAAAGTCTACTTTTACATGTCCTGTCTCATCTCTTCTTTTAATTCAATCCCAACTGTAACCATGCCAAGACATAGAATATTGTGACCACCATGGGAACACCATGGGAACCCAGTGCAGAAGGGCTCCCTTTGGCTCCTCATCAAAACCTGTTGGCCCTTCTCCAGGCCACTAAAACCTAGCAGTAAAGCCCAGGCTTTGTAATCTGAACTAGTGGTAGAAGCTCCCAGTCACTGTTTTAGGTGCACCTTTCCTCTGGTATTTCTTAATTTGGGAAGCTGGCTTTGTAGTCCTCATTTTATGTTTGGTTTTTTGGGTTTTTTTGTTTCTTTGTTTTGGGGTTTTTTTGTTGTTGTTGTTTTTTGTTTTGCTTCATCTCTTTCCATTTCCACAGGGAATACCCACAACCTGATTTTACAGACTTCTTTCTTTTCCAAAGAACTACAGGATAACAGCTATGTTAACAGGAGGTTTGGCTCTAACTACTTTAATTGCTTAACTGGTATAATTACTTTAACTTTGAACTGGTTTTACTCATTGTCAAACAGATTAATACCTCTGAAGACTTAGTGCAGTTAAGTATTTAATCACTTTCTCCTGGCTGGGAACACTCCTGCTGAAGAGTTAAGGTCATGTAAACAGCTTCGTGATCCTGAACTAAAAACTTTTAATAGAGTATATGCAGTTACTTACTGGGTCACTTTACACATGTTTTGTTGGTATGTGTCTCAGAAAAATGTGCTTGAAGATTATTTAAAATTTGTTTTGCCAAAGAAATGTGAAGATACTCTCCATATCACATTTTGCCTCAGAAATGTTATACTCCTACTACAGAACTCCCTTTAGTTTATTAAAAATAGTCTTTCAAAGGGACAGTGTGCGCTTTAATGTTTGTTCCAATCTTTCCAAGTAATTCTTTACTTCTCTTAATAAGTCTCTTTGGAAGTACAAGCTGCAGAGAAATAGTGTCTTTTTCCATTGTTAATTTCTCACTGTACTTTGCTGTTGAATACCTTGGGAATGATGGTTCAGCTGAAAGAATGTGTTTATAAAGAAGGGAACTATGAGGAATAAGACCCAGAAAATCAAGTATCTGACATATATGTGAAAATCAAGTACCAATACCACCTGAAGAAGAATGTAAAAGTGAACAAAAAAGTGATTTTGCGGCCTGGTATAATATTTTTTTTTTAATGAGGCAGTATATTTTAAAGCAGTGATTGAAATGCTGCTTGTCTCATCAGTTTCATTCATCTGTCTTCACCATTTCCAATGTATCATCTACCCCAGCTCAGCTGCTTACCAAGAGGAATTTTGTTATGTATAATTCTTACTTAAATTTCTCTTTGAAATTCCCTGGAATTCTAACTTGCCAATGGGGGCAAAAGTACATCTTTAGAAACCTGTGTCTTTCTTGTCTGACAAAAGTTTGAACAGCTACTCAATAAAAGGGAAATTTTCATAAGTAGGTGAAAGTACATAAGCTGATTTTATCTTTTTGATTTTATTATTAGATTTGTGGGTAGTCAGGAAGATGTTCCTCTCATCTGCCTTATTTACAGTACTTCTTTGCTACCTCAGAGATTTTTCTTTCTGCAGAAAATCCTGCAGCTTATTCTTAATATTACCATTTTAAAGTAAAAAGCTATCTAAGGTAATTATGGCAATGATGAGAAGAGTCAAATAGCAGAAGTAAAAATATTAAAGTTTAATATAGTTAGTTAGTTAATAGTTTAATAAAGATAATTTAAAAATATTAAAGTATGAGATGGTTAAGACTTATGCTCCTAGGAAGAGGAAAAAGGAAGGGAATATATGATTCTAGGCTGAGACCACTGAATCTGATGATGCTTTAGAAAATGCGAATCTTATTTACCTGTGCAATCATGTCTGCAGTTTCAGAGTAACTACGGCACTTTTTCACAGCTGAACGAGCCAAAAAGTCATCAATCAGTCTTATGCCAATGCTGTATCCCCTAAGGAAGAAACAAGGAAAGGCAACATTTAAAATGAGAAACATCTTTCCACCTGCCATCTCCCTAATGTGTCCTAATGCACTTCCTCAGCAAAACAGCTGCATGATCCTAACTGAGTGGCCTTAATGACAACACATTTTGCTGGTCTACATTCTTCTTTCTACCACATTTTGCAGCACAGTGGGAGTGCTGTTCTTGTAGACATTTAAGGAATCATACTTCTTTAAGCACGATGCTCCTGGCAAGGATGATATGAATTGTGTACGCAGTTTGTCTGTACATTGTCTATACACAGACACCAAATCCTGGGCAACCTCATTGCAGCATTCAGGTGCCAGGGGAACCCATAGGAAATGCACTCATACCTGATCTCTTTCACTTTCTCCCCTTACCTCTTCACCTCATTTTTCACCCTTCCTTTGCAATTACCTGTTTGTCTTTTTTTTTCTAACACGTTATCCCCCTTCACCTAACTAGCTGATGAAAAAAAAATCCAGAAGTTGTTAGTTAATGCATGTTACTGATAGGTAAGGCTTCATTAAGGGAAGGCCTTGCAATATGGCTCTGGCCTGTTACTCAGGCTAAATAGAAGGGAGCCATGACTCAGCTGGAATAGGGGTAGGGGAGACCTGAGAGACGTGAGAGATGTGAGAGACGTGAGAGACGTGAGAGCCATGCTGTGTGACTGCTGCGTGTCCACATCCTGTCCACATTGTGGTGTAGGGTGGTTGGTTGACTCGGGTTTGTTGTGCCTTAAAACCGTGTAAACTGAAAACAGGCTAACTGCATAAAAAGACCAGGTTTTTGGCAATAAGGAGCACTCCTTTGCACCTGCCTGGGGTCCCTGCATCACTCATTACTGCAACAAATGAAGAGTTTTGGTACACCACCACCTCCATTTTGTATTTAAAATACCAATTAAAAAAATAAATAAAAATGGATGGAAGATAATGGAATTTTTATAAAACTAATATTCATTCCTAGCTCTGACACATTAACAAAGGTTAATAACTTCTTAGTGTGCAAAACTCACAGTGGGCTGTGGCATCCAACATTTTCTGAATAAAGGGAAGAGATCGACACAAATGGTATATAAGACTGGGTACTCAGCTCAGAAACGTTTTTAGGAAATTTTTCATTCCCAGTTATGTGGATGTTGGCAGTGTCTGCATGTTTGTTGGAGGTCCTACACCCTCAGTGAAGCAGCCTGAACTCAGTGGAGTTTCTTGCTGGTTTGTTTACAACATCTTTGGCTAGAAGACAAACAGTGGGCTGATGACAAGACCAAAAAGTGAGTTTGGCAGCATGAAGATTAAAATTGCAGTATGTCATGTGTCTAGAAACAATTAATTATTTATCTGTTGCCTAAGTATCAATATCAATAACATTGGCAAATGTGTCATCAGCATTTAGCAAGGTATGTATTAGTGACACAGACTACTTAGATATATTTCAACTTCTACGCCTTAGATTTGCAAAGTCAAATTAATATCAGACTGGTATGCAGCTACTTGGCAACTGTACAGTGAAAAACATCCTCCTCACTACAGACTATATATGTACACAGAGAGACAGATAAGTACACTGTCCCCACCTGTCACAAGTCTGCTGAGATGTGAGGTTTCTTTGTGAAGCTGGGCTGTTTCAAAATCATAGAAGTAAAGAACACATTGTTTTAATGAAACCTATCATCATATTATCAAGTATTCCTCAAAACAAAAAGGTTTTATAGTAACAACTGCAATAATGAAAACATAAGGAGCACAATCTGTATCCATATCTTCCAAAACTGTTCTCTAGTAATTTCTATGATATCATTGAAGAAGCCTGTGCATTTTTTAATGGATGATTTTCACCAGAGCTGAATGAGAGATGCATATTAAAAAGTATCTGAGAGACATTATCTCTTATAAGTTTGGGAATAAATTACTTTTCTTTTTCCCAAACAATGTTTTGGGGTTTTTTAAAAAAATTTACTCTCATGGATAGTTATTGGACTACAGCTAGTTTGCAAACTTTCAGGTTAACAGTAGATTGGTCAGGGTATTCTGTCCACTGTGATTGTTGTAAATACATTTTGCATGTCCACTTTGCCCAGAAATATAAGCCCTACTGTTCTGCCAAAGGCCTTACTATATGTTCTTGTTAACCAGCTAAAAAGTTGTTTCTTGCTGATTATTCATTATATTGTTATTTTTATAGTAGTAATGCCTAGGAAGCTCAGTCAGGATGACAGGGTTTGTAAACACTGGATCTTCATTTTCGAAGGAGAAATCCAGGAGATTATCCATGTAAAAATCCACCTTCACTGACCTTTTATGCTATCTCACTCATTGCTGTATGGTCTTTTAAAGGTGAGAGGCTCATTTGCCTCTAACCCAGTGAGGGATATAGGATATGAAATTTAGATTATATTACTAATTAGCATAACTAAAGGATAAGCAAGGGACAAGTGTAAGCTATGAAAACAATCCTTATACTTTTCCTCAGAGAATTAAAAAGCTAATTGTTGATCTTAATTCACGAATTAGTGTTTCTATTGACAGAATATTGAACCTTTTCCCTGTCTTCTCTGTAACCATAGACAGAATGCTGGAACTTCTGAGATAACAAACAAAAAGCTGAAAGGTAATATAAACATAAACAAATAGTATTATGGATAAAATGGAACATTTAAAGCAGTACTTACATTCTATCTAAACAGGCATTGACATCTTCATCTTTTTCATAGTCCTTGCACAGCTGGGCTACCAAAGCCCCATATGTGAGTACAAAAAGTTCTCTGCTCTGTCAGAAAATATGAAAATCAAAAATGAAGAGAACTAAAATCCAATTTTTCCATGTTTTTGAGCTACTGCTCATTAAAAGCAAGCAAAAATAACATTTAAATTAATAAAGAAACTTTTGTCCATGGATGCATAATCACTGAAACCCACATTTCAAGCATGATAGAATCTATACTGATCCTCATTTGAGTTCATAAGGGATTTTGCTTCTCAGAAGTACCATTTCTTGGTATACTCAGACTTACTACCATCAGTAATTCTTGCATCTTGAGTGTATGTGTGCTGGATTGACAAACGCTGTCAAATGCCATTCAAGAATAATAAAAAACAGTGGCAGGAAAAGAGGCAATTTATTTATTATTATTTAAACCTTTTGCAGTAGGCACAACAGTTCACAAAGGTAGGGTTGATCTGATTCAAACCATTAGCTGCTTCCTTCAAAAAAAAGGTAAAAAGTAGGTAAAAATTTAGCTCAGAATAATGAAAAAATACTACAGTTCAGCACAAGTGTAAAGAATAAAAAGATGAAGGGGATGTGAGGATTGCAGCCCCTTGCCCAAGGAACATGGAGAGCAACTGAAGATGCTAAAGGTAATATCTCTGCACTGATCCTGTCACAAACACTACTGTGGGGTTTTCAGCATTGCAACAGTTTGGAGGAGAATTTCTTTCTCTGCCTGCCCTGTCAGATCACATCCATGCACTGCAGAAGTCTCTGTAGTTAGCAGGAGTAGCAGCTGGCCTTTAAGTGAGAAATTAGGTTGACCCTTACTAAATTTCTTGGACAAGAATTAATTAAAGGAAGTGCTACAGCCCTGGGGCATGTGGTCAGACAAGGGCTGCTTTTTGTTTCTAGCCTGTGGAAAAATAATAGTGAATACCAGCAAAAACAATAGAACAAATAACAGTAGCAAAGTGAGAACTGCTTGGTGGAAAGATTTCTTCCTGCTTCCTTTGCATCAGAAGTGTGGAGTTTAATCTGTGTTGCAGTTTTAACAAGTCACTGTTCAAAATCTTAAGCAGAACAATTTTCCAAATTAATTTTAGTGATAACTCCTGTTTAAAATAATATTGTACTCTTGGCCAAATTCTCAGTAACAAGTTTTCATTGGAGTAAATGGATGTCATATAGGTTTTGTTATTATTGTTCAGCAAGTCTTGTATTGTTGTTATTGTTCAGTATTGTTTTGTTATTACTGTTCACCTAAAAGTCTCTGTTGCACCAAGAAAATTACCTCAGAGAAACTTAAACATAATATATCAATGTAATCAAATTTATCAGCCACACTTGCAATCCACTGGAATACTTTTTGACCATAAACTTAGGAACATTAACTGTAATTATATTACACTCTTCCATTTCTTTTCCAGTGGAGACCCCTGTCCTCTTTTCAGAAATTGATACCACATTGTCTTAAAGCCTTCTGGAATTTTTCCACTGCCCAGGTCCTGTCAAAATTCACCATACAGAAAGCCCTAAGGCTCTCTCCCAAAGAAAGGATTGTGTGGAATCAAACCATTCAAGCACAGAACAGAGATCTCCTCCTCTCCGTGTTTCATTGAATGACTACCTAACCACAGATGTACATAAACTTATCTGGCATTTATATCTTAGACCATAAACACTTGAAGCATTTAGACTTCTGCTTCTGAATAGGTTGCATTCTCAGAAACTTTGTGC
The DNA here is from genome assembly GCA_013400435.1 of Pycnonotus jocosus. Classification (NCBI taxonomy): domain Eukaryota; kingdom Metazoa; phylum Chordata; class Aves; order Passeriformes; family Pycnonotidae; genus Pycnonotus; species Pycnonotus jocosus. Next base: position 13,144 of record VWYP01016422.1, read on the forward strand.
CTCTCTTTCCCAAGCCTGTACAGAATCCCAGCTTTAGGAATAGTAGCCATAATTGCTGCCAACAGCTCTGCTCTTGTACCATCAATTTTATCCCTATACTTTCAGGACTTTCAGATTGTTCCAGAATAGGAGTGTATAAAATGCATCAATAAATTAGGTTATTCTTACTCCACGCAGAATTTTAATAACACATTACAAAAATGTCTTACTATTTTGTGGTTCTCCTGCTTTCTTCCTGGTGACCGAGACATGTTGCTTGTTTTGATTGCCCTCCTGATGTATTTGATTGCCAGTCTATATATTTTCTTCCTCAAGCAGCATAGTTTTCTCTCAATCCTCTTTTTCTTCTCTTTTCTCCTCTCTGCTCTTCTGTCTTTTGCCTGAGATGTGTTTGCTGCAGTCTGTAATGCTGCTGATGCCCCTCCTATTCTCTGCGTGCACCGAGCCCTTTGGGAGGAATTTGACTGGCAGTAGATCTGCCACTGTCCACAATATAAATATTCACTCTGTCCATAGGAATGGTTTGTAATCAAATACATGGCTAACAGACATGGGAAGTCAAACAGGACAGTTCTTACATTTTTAGGGACAGTAAATTTATTCTGTTGCTTATATTAGACTTTGGTGTTTGGAGAGCTAACAAAAACAACTGCTCTGAAGAATAAAAACACAATTGCAAGACACTGCCGTACAAGGGAAATAAATATTGATTGTTTTCAATCTAAAGAAGCTATAGTCTTCTGCCAACTCTGACTCCTGTATAGTCTGGTGAGTTAATGTCTGCCTAAGCTGGGGAAGTGTGGCTTTTGAGGCACTGCTAGCACTATGTTTGTGTAAAGCTGCCAGGGCAGATTGAGAGAACTCAGCTTCCCAGAAGGATAAATTCTGTACCTGTACAGCTGCCAGCTTGTGTAAATGGCACTTTCACTAACAGTGTTCCTAGGGGGGATTCTATCATTCTTAACCTGTTATAGCCCTTATTTCTTAATATCCTTGATAAACATCCAGGTTTAGTTCAGCTGTTTTCCCCTGTGGTAAATTTGGCCTACGTGGTAGCTTTGATTTGCAATGAACTTTGACTATGGTCACTGGTGAATTTAGAGATTAATCAGGTAGTTGTCATCTTTATAGGACTTACTTGCACATACATTCCAACCAAGACTTCTCAGGAAAAGAAGGAAAAATATATAGATGGTCTCCTCGGAATGCTATGCTGTTATTATATTTCTATTAACTAATAGATCCAGTGCTAGAGTAAAATTAGAGATATTTACTGCTACAGATACACAGAAAGCATTCAGATGTGATGCATTTGGGATGAGGAAGATTAGTTTACTTTAAAAACCGGTAGTTTAAAGTTATGACACAATTCAACAAGGAAAAATAAATCAGATTAAAGGATTTTCAGCTTTTTCTGTGTAAATCTCAGTCTTCCTAATGGCTTTTATTTTACACAGAATGAACAATTTAAAATTTAACAGCCTCTTCCTTTTTTNACCCTGTAAAACCCTATTCCATTTTATAAGTAAAACTATTGTAGGTACTTCTCACATCTAAATGTAAACAAATTCTAAAAGCAAGGCATTACAATTCTCTAGATAGTTATTTGCATTTCTAAATTGAGTCTGAGATGGGTTTGTTTCTCTGATTGTCTCCAACTGGCAAGAAGCACCAAATCTGCCTCACATTGCAAGAACAATCCCATTACACAAAAAAAGTGTACTGCATTACATTAAAAAAAACCCAAACCAACCTGTAAAAGATTACAATTAGCATAATTTAACTTCAGTGAACCCATCACAAAGCACTTAAGACTACTCATAAATGAGAGCAATCTTATTTATCCGGTTCAGAATATATATGGATTAATTACTTCAGCCTGCATTATTAATATCATAATCATGAGGGAAGCCTGGGCACCAGACAGTGCAAAGGACACATCAACATCCTTTGAAAAATACATACATGCCCACATTTACACAAGTAAATTCACACATATAATTGCTATGTATTGAGCAGAATGTACTACATTTCAAAAGGTTTGCACATTATTGAGAAAGCAAAGCTGAAATGGTGTGTCTAAATAAACTGGGGATTCAATGGCTCCAGTGGGAGAAACAAGTCCTTGGTGGACTGTCTTGCAGCCCTGTGAAAAGAGCAGAGATAGGCACATATCTGGCACCTGTTTAAATCCTAAACATGTACTTCTTAGAAGTAATCCAAGGCAATTGGAATAGTGAGAAAATTAGAATCATCCTCTACCTCCCCTTCTGTCCTGTTTTGCAGGAGAGAAATTTAGCCTTCAGCCCCAAGGTCAGTCTTCACAGTGCTTGAGCATTAGACTACACCAGTTCTCTTCATTCTCATCAAACTAAAAAACAAAAAAAAACCCAATCACAAAATATATGCTGAAGCTCAAAAGCACAAATAAAAGCATGCACCAGCACCCTGTCTCTTGCAAAGGACTGGCTATTATGGGAAAGCTGTAGAGGTAAGTACATGATAAATGCAAAATAGAATTAAATAATAAATTAGATACTGTCTAATTAGAAAGCAAAAAAAAAGAGTACAGGTAGAGGTAAGTACATGATAAGTGCAAAATAGAATTAAATAATAAATTAGATATTGTTTCATTAGAAAACCTAAAAAAAAAAAAAAAAAGAAAAAGAGAAAAATTCTTTGAGCCAAAACAAGAATGCATTAACTATAAAAGGCAGGTGTCTAAATCAGTAAAACACAGGGCCAAGATCTTGTTTGCCCTCCATTTTCCAGATGGATAGACCTTGTATTAAATTTTCTCTAACAGAAAATAGAATTTTTTCAAATCACAAGGTAGGTGTTGAGGATTTGAAGCTATGTGAAAAAAAGAACTTGAACACAGGTTTCTCATATCACACACGAGTGCTTTTACTAAAAGTCCAGTGTGGCTGCTGCTCTATGTTTCCAAATAAAGCAGTGCTATTGCTCTCACTTTGCTGTAGTGCCCTGCCTGGGAAGCATTCTCTGTTTGACCTGCTGAAACTTCCTTGGTTAGGTTATGTTTCTCAAGAGAGTGTTTTGAGATTTAAATGGCTCTTTTCTGCTCTCTGCAGGAACCTAAAATCTTATAAATTTGCCTATTAAGCACAGCTGAATTCTGAAGTGAAATATGTAGGTTTAAAAAAAATCATTAATAGATTTCTAATCTTCTCTTAAAAATAAATAAAAAATAAAGCCTATTATCTTTTTCATCAGTGCTGGTTATGGGGACAGGAACTTCTCCAAAGGCCAAAGAGACCATGGAAATGATTTGGCAGCCTGCATCCAGACTGTGACCTGGCAGATCACAGGACATGGGCAGTGCTCCCCTCTATCCCACAGGAAATCTGTCATGCAAGTACTTCCATACCATGCTTTCTAACGTGCATAGGGGAGCTTGACATCCATGCAAAACAGAACTCAAAATGTAGCTAGAGGACCCATAGAACATTGGTCTTTTGACTGCTAACTCAGTGATGAAAACATGTGCAGGACCAGAGAGGCCAGGATTCAGTCTCCTCCTCCAAACTTCAGATGGAAAACAGAAGATCACCTCCCTCTTCCTCCCTACCTTTCCCTGGCCATTAGAGAACTAAATCCTGGTTTGGTTTGTTTTGATTTTTTTTTTGTTTGTTTGTTTTGGTTTGGTTTGGGTTTTTTGGTGGTTTGTTGGTTTTTTTGGTATGTTTTTGTGTTTTTTGTTTGGTTTTTGTTGTTGTTGTTGTTGTTTGGTTTGGGGTGTTTTTTTTTGTTTTTTGTTTGGTTTTTTTTTTACCCAATAAATATCAAAATACTCTCTGTGGTGAAACTAAGTGCAACTGGTAGAACTATGACAGGAAAGCTGGAGAACACAGCTTCTCTGCAGCACAGTCACATCTCATCACTAGTAATAACTGAGCTTTTGGAAGAAAGAGATGAGTGAGTTTTTACTAGATCAGGTGGAGAAGGGAGCTGAAACTACCTCTTTATTCTGCCATGGTTGCTTTATTTCCATTAAAAGGAGAATAAAAACTGTTTGCTGTGTGTGGGAAGGTGAAATCTGTATTCCAATAATCATGTTTTAAAAGAAATGACATTCACTACTTAAAATTATTCTCACCAAAGACAAAAATATAGAAATCCCTCCTTCTCATAAGTGAGTTTACTGGCAGTGAGTTCAAGCTGACAGAGCCCTGCAATATGAAAAGCAAACTCATGACTCAGGTTTGTTCATGGATCCTATTTGCCTCAGATGTCAGTTTTAAGCATCTTTTTGCCTCACATGCCAGCCAGCTGTCACCTCAGGTAGTGGTATTTTGGATTGCGTCCAGTCCTAACTCTCCCTGAGAATTGGATAAAGAGCCTAAATGTCTACCTCAGGATCCTGGATTCCTCTGCAAAGGCAACTACTTAAAGGTTTGATGTGCCACCCAAGCTCTTAATTGGATCCAACCCTGTAATTTGTTCCATAACAGGATGACCCAGCAGGATCATTTACGGCAGAGCATGAAAGCAAACACCAAAGAATGAAACTGCAGAAGTACAAAGTTGTTGTATTGATTGTACAAATTGCCTCATTCAACAGCCTTAAGCTGGCTATTAATATTTCAGTGTTGGATACCACTTCAGTTTCACATCTAATGTGTTTTTTGAGTAAACAAGTGATGCTTGGGAGGCCCTTCTTCCCTTATAAACAAAATAAGACACAGGTTCCAAAAGAAATCTCAGAAGGAATCAATCAGAGATTTTAAAATGAACTGAGGCATAACAGAAAACTCTTATAAAATAATGTTGTAATAGCCCGATAGGTTTATTTCACTGATTTTTTTTTCTTTTCAAATATAATGTCACTAGTACCAAAAAAAAGTTACTGAAAATCCTGTGATACTGAAAGAAATTAAGGTTTAAAACAACAATATTCAGACAGTTCTGGGATTTCATTGAGTTATTACTCTCTCCAAACAACCAAGAACTTAACAAGTCCCAGAAAAGCTGTGACAAAGTGCTGCTGGATGTATCTGTACTGCTTTAAATTTTGTGTAGCAGCATCACATTGTTTGTGAGCCAGTTACCAGCAAAGACCTCTTTCTGAGATGATGACTGGGGATGAGACAAGCAGGTGTCCACCCTAACAGTGCGCTGGAGAAAGAGGGTCCTGCCTAGTGAACAGCCAAGGCATGTATACATGCCATCCCTGTGTAAACAGCTGAGAGAGTGTCTCTGCCATCCAAGCAGACACCATGGGTGCTAAAACCACTGTTTGAGATCAAATTTATTATTAGCAACCCTCTCTGCAAGGGGAGAGAAGAGACTGTGCAGACACTATTATATCACACAACCAAGGCCACACATGCTGGAGATAGACATCTGTAATGGGAAGGCAAATTTCCCCATAAACTTTCTGGCTAACTTTTTTTTTTTTTTCTTAGTACGACTGTTTATATGACAGACTGTCAGACTTTTCAGTACTTAAACACAAATATTTGCACATTCAGACCAGCCTGGGTTATGCAATACATAGAACTACTGGATAGTGTGACCATAGAAAAAGTGTGATCCAGAGAAAATCATCAAGAGTGAAATGTTTTTCAGAACCCTGCTTAAGGCTTGATTTGTGAGACATCCTCAGAGCTCAGGTCATATATCCCAATATCCAGAATCCAGCTGTGGAAACACTTGATTGAAAAAATTTTATCTCTGTCCATGGAATAGGACTGACTATACTTGCAGAAAATCTTAAAACTTGTAACCACAAGCACACTATATAAATACCAGCTGGCTTGACATTTTGTGAAGTGAATAGCAGATTATGAAAAAACAAACAAACAAGCAAACAAAGACAAAAAACCAAACAACCCCCCCACCAAAAAACAAAAACAAAACCAAAAACCAACCAAAACCAAAATAAACAAACAAAAAAACCCCAACCAACTTTGCAAAGGAAACATTCAGCACTGTCAGGAAAAGAGACATGCCAGCTTCTTGCCACCTGCCGGTGAAACAATAAAATCCTCATGATCAAGCAGCTAATTGCTTCTCAGACTTCAGGGTTTGGACAAGGAATTGCCCCAGAATTGACATCAAATGCAAACAGCACTGGGATTCCAAGCACTGTGCAACTCATGGAATATTTTATAAGTTCATTTTAAAGTAGAAACATTCTTCTTTTTTCTTTTTCTTTTCTTTTTTTAATCAGTCCATTTGCTAATGATTTGTTTGGATGATCTTTTATGAAGAATAGCTGGAAGGCTCCTTTTTGTTTTTTTTCATAGTTTCATGTCATGCTTCTGCTAATTACTGTTGATTAGCAAACAGCTTGACAATTAGCCCTGACAGGTTAGCCATCAGTTTGATAGCATTGCATGTCATCAAAAAGGTAGGGGAAATTTATTGTTGATTTCACATAATTAGCAAGGGGCTGGCAGAGCTCACAACAGCCTAAAAGCTCAATTTTCCAGAACAGCTGAGATAAATTACTGAAGCAATTAAAACACATCAGTGGTTGTCTGCAAGCATACTTAAAGCTAGCAAACAAGCCATTGAAAATTAGTGGGAGGAGAAAGACTAGCAGGGGTTTTTTGGTGGTGTTTGGTGGTATTCTTGTCAAGCTGTTGGTGTTTATTCTACTCTGCCGTTAACACTAGTTAAATATATCTAAAAGCTAGTGCTGACTTAAATCAAAAGAATCTGGTAACAAATAGGATCTAAAATGACTTTCCTTCCAAAGTGGTTAACTTTTCTAAAAGGCAAAGAGGTCATTATTGCCAATGCAATAATTGCAATATTAACAATTGGCGGGCAGCAACTTTTCTCTTTTTTCACGTTCAGCTGTCCCTGTCATGTTGGACAGAACCTTATCTATGGGCTGGCTTTCCTAGGAGTGCCTGCACTGATCCTTCTTATTGTTGGCTATGCCCTGAACAGCCAGACTTGGAGGCTGATTATGGGCAAAAGGCCTCATTTCGAGAGGGTGACCTCATCAAACAGGTTGCTGAAATGCAAACTGCTCTGCTTTGTCTTGTGCAGCATCACTGGGAGGGCACTGGTTGCTCCAGTCACATGGCTTGCAGTGACCCTGATAAATGGCTCCTATTATATCTGTGCTGTGAGCGAGTATGTCCCTGTGTATTACTATGGAGCTGCTCCCAATGTCACTGCTACTGAGCGCAGCAGGATATTGGCTACATTTCCCTGCAGGCAGCTGGTTCCTCCTGAGCTGGCCCGGGCGAGAGATGAGGTGATTCTCCTCCTCCGATACCAGTCACAAGTGAGTAACTCCTGTTGCTTCTGTTGCCTGCAAGCCTGATGATGAGAGGTGAAACTAATTCAGAAGGCAAAGCATTAGGATAAAACAAGACCAGTGTCCTCTGTCTTGAGTGCTAAATCTCTGTGTGTCTTGAAGCCTGCTCTTTTAAGTGGAACTGAACTTTAGGTATATAAATTACTGTATCTGCTTGTCCCATTTTTTGCCTGCTACCTGAGGATACATTCTTCCTTGTGCAGTGCCTTGAAAAGTAATATCAAGTACAACAAAAGGAAGGTCAAGAGCCAGGGAAGGTATGAAGTTTCATTAAAGCAGAAGAAATGTGACTAAGAAGCCCAGGCTGTGAGAGCTTCATGTGAACCCATGTAAAATCTTGGGGTTTAGATCAGACTCAATTCTAAAAATTTGCATACTGCATAAATAATACGGGAAGTATTAAGTTGTCACATCAGAGAGAACTGTTTTTAAACAGGCTATAAGCTAATATAGTCTAGGACCTAGACGGCCTATCTATAACAATAATAGCTGAGAAAGCAATATTCTTAAAACTGCACAAAACAGAACCCTCTTGAACTTTAAAGGAACAAGTGATTTTATTTCATGTCTGCCTGCAGTAGGCATGGACTGGGTTTGGTGGTAACATACCTTGTTAACACTATTATTTAGGAAAAGCAAGTAAAGATAATCTCATGAATTTTCTGGCGCTTAAAAGTTATCATTGTGAGTATTTTCAGGTCTAACAGGTTTGTTTGTTTTTTGTAAGGTGGCTGGCTGGCTTCTGATTGCTGTGGTAGTCATCACTGTGTTCCTTTCTTACTGCCTGGCCAGCTGTTTCTCCCCACTCAGCTTTCTGCATTTCAGATACTGGAGCAGCTATGTCCACAATGAGCAGGAGCTCTTCGATGAGGCCGCAGAGCAGCACTCCAGGCTCTATGCCATGCAGCACGTAAGGAAGTTCTTTGGCTTTGTCCCAGGAAGTGAGAACGTAAGGGAAATTCGAATCCCATCTCTCAGGGAGTGGCAGGCCATTTCTGGACTGGCCTTTCTAAAACGAGTGGATGAGGAGCACTATGATTACAGCCTCCTCCACGACTGGGCGCTCAAGGAGCGTGCAAGTGGAAGGTACCTGAGGATTGATGAAGACCCTGGGATCATAACACAGCTCTGAAGATCCAAGCCCTCACAATACTTTGCAGAAAAGCAGGAACCTGTCTAGCTTTATATCAGACCTGAGCTGCCCTGGAACTTTCTAATACGGTGTTACATTGATGTATAAATTACGCGAGCAAGTGCATCTTGTTAATGTACTCCTTTAGCACCTGCTTACAGATGCTTTCACTGATAGCATTTTGACTCCTGTGGGATGTTGTGATCTATGCCTAGATTAGGGTGGGCTATTTCAAGCTTCAGCCCTCTGCTTTTTAATAGTTGGGCTGAAAGGATAAGTATGTACTGAGAAAGTTATTTACAAATGCCTTTTTATTTTTTTTTCTTTCCATTAAGAGGTAGACCTTGATTGGATCCTATGAATTGGTCCATTCTGTATAGAGCAAGGGCAGCTGTCCAACTTTTCTCTAGTGACATCTAGCAGAAATTGCTTATTTCTCCTCTTCCACTATTTTTTTTGTATGATATAAGTAATCTACACTAAGCTAACTAATAGTTAAGTCTGGGGCTACAGTAGCATGCAGGAAACATATGGGGAAATTTTATCATCAAAGGCTGAGTTTAGATACAATAATGAAGGAACTTTCAATTCTGATAAGGAGATAAATTCCCTCTGAGGCGCATGGTGGAAATGTGTAACACATAGCAGCTGTATGAACACTTGACATATGGCAAACTGAGTTGAAATGTATCCTGGCTGAAAGCAATAGCAAGATCAGTCTCCTGTCTGGAAATACTTCAAAATCTCCAAGGTGTTTGTGTGCTTACCTACTGTACAAATAGCAAATGAGGATGGGAAAAATCTCAGTCTGTGCAGATGGGTTTGCTTTCCCTCTGTAAGTTTGTAATTTATACATATACTGGGCCCATGAATATTAACGTGATTAAAAACTACTGAATTTTGTGAAAGAAGGCTAAATGGTGTTTTTGTGTCAAGTCAGCTTGGTGTGATGTGATATTACTCACCTCCTCTCTAACCCTCTGTGCAGATGTTTCTAACTCTAAGGGGGAGGGAAGTGCATGCCATAATTTTTTTGGATGCTTCCTGCCTTGCCAAGTACACATACACATGTGGGCTCCAAAGCTACATGCTACAGTGTAGGATGCTATCTGCTACTAATAAGTGGCCCCAAGGGCTTGAAGTGGAAAAATCTAATTATTTGGTATGTTTTACTAGAAAATGCAGGAGCCAGAACTGATCTGTCACTCCTGTCCTCATCTGGATAGGGGAGAGAGAATGTAAGGAAAGGCTCATGCGTTGAGATAAGGACAAGGAGAGATCAGTCAGCAATTAATTACTGTCAAGGGCAAAACAGAGCACAGGTGGAGAAATTATTTTATTACCAATGAAATCAGAGTGCAATAATGAGAACTAAATCTTAAAGTACCTCTTCTGTCCATCTTCAATTCCATTCACAAATTTTCTACCTCCTCCCCTCCAGTGGTGCACGAGGCATGAGAGTGAATGGGGGTTGCAGTCAGTTCATCACATTGTCCCTGCTACTCCTTCCTTCGTGGAGGGAGGGCTCCTCACACTCTGCCCCTGCTCCAGCATGGAGTACTTCCTCCCAGGAGACAGTCCTCCACTGGCTTCTCCAGTGTTGGTCCTTTACAGAAGCTGCAGCTCTCCATGAACTGCTCCAGCACGGGTCCCTTCCATGGGGTGCAGCGCTTCAGGAACCACCTTTTCCAGGGTAGGTCCCCTTCAGGGTCACAAATCCTGCCAGCAAACTTGTTGCAGTGTGGGCTCCTCTCCCCACAGGTCTCACCAAGAGTGCTCCAGCATAGGCCCCCGGTGGCGTCACAGACTCCTGCAGGCACCCACCCATTCTGGTGTGGGCTCCTCCAGGGGCTGCAGGTGGATCTGAGTCACCAGGGACCTCCATGGGCTGCAGGGGCACAGCTGTCTCACCATGGTCTGCACCAGGGGCTGCAGGGGAACCTCTGATCCAGAGCCTGCAGCACCTGCTTCCCCTACTTTTCTCACTGAGTTTGGTGTCTGCAGAGTTGTTCCTCTCACTCCTCTCTCTGGCTGCAGTTTCTGTTGCTCAGGGTCTTTTCCTCCCTTCTTAAATCTGTTATCCCAGAGGTGCAGCCACCATTACTGATGGTGCTCAGCCCTGTGTGGTGGGTCTGTCTTGGAGCTGGCTGGCATCAGCTGTGGGACACAGGGGAAGCTTCTGGCAGCTTCTCACAGGAGCATCCCTGTAGTGCTCCTGATACCACAATCTGGCCATGCAAACCTAATAAAAGGTAATGGAACTGTGCTGTTTATGTGAACTCCTTAGGAAACAAAGTACCTCTGGTAGTAAACACAACTTCTGATTTAATTTTAGAAATATTTGTGGGGGTTTTGTTTTTAAATTTAAGATAGAACATTGTAATCTGGAACACATATGAAGGTTTTGGTAGAAAACCCCTATGCTGATGTCTGGATCCAAATGACAAAAACATGCTGTCTTTAGGCCATGTGAATTATTTCCACTTCTACTGTTTTACAGTACTACTATAAAATGATGTAATATTTGCGGTTAAGATTAAGCTGTAAAATTCTTTTTATTTCTTGCTGACCTAATTTTTGAATTAGGCTTCATGGTTTCTGATTTTGTCCCAATTACTATTTGCCCTGTATTTTTCAAAATAGTATGTAATTTAAAATACTGAGTGGTTATACTATCTGTCACTGTGAAGTCAGCCTGCCAATATACTAACAGACTATCACCTTGTGAGCATATATTAATTTATAATACTACAGCTGTAGTTTTTTAACTGATTTGGTGTATTTCCTTTACTCCTCGGCTCTTTGAAACATGCCATGGATTGGTAGTGAAGGAACAGCTTTCAAATTAATTAATGATTACAGACAAATCTATGAGTTGGTACAGTTGAACAGTGGAACTGCGCCTGCTAAAATAGTTATCTTACCCAAGAATCCACTTAAGAATTCCAGTTGGCTCACTTGAAAATTCTCTTTATGTCATGGTAAAAGTTTTCTGGAAACTCTAGTCTTATAAAACGTATCTGCAGGAAAATTGCCAGCCATGGGGCCAGGAACGTGATGCACCTTAAAATTACTCTGCGTACCACGTACCCATCAGGGTCTGCTGTTGCTTAACCCTCGACAGACTTAAATTCATCCTGGCAGGTAACCCCAAAGCACGGCATCTCCCAATACTGATAGCCTTGGCGACTCCTGCTCTGCACATATATCATGGTGATGCCGCCGATGTGATGGGACTCCTGAAATCCCAGCGAACATTTCCTGGGAAGTTTGCAGGTGCTGTTTAACTTCAAGCTGCAAATCACCAGTCGCATCAAATAAACTTCCAATTTCTGGCAGAAATGGCATGTCTTCACGGTACCCTTACGCAATGCCTGGAGCATCGGGCTTGAACCCCCTTCAGTTTGTTGATCCCTGTAAATTTTCAAGGGAAGAACTTCCAAGAGTGAACAATATCGTCACTGGTCTGGGTAACACAGGGACCGCGGACCTCAGCTCTGCCGAGGCCGCCGCTCCCGGGAGGGGCGGGGAAGCAGCGTGGGCGATGCCAGCAGGATCCCTCCTGCACGCCAGGTGCGCTCCGTCCTGCCCGGAGCCGAGCGCCGTGCAGCGAGTGCTGGAACCGACTGAGCCGCGGGCACCGAGAGCGTGAAGGCGAGGAGGAGCAGCAGACCCACTCTCCGTGCGCGGCCTGCCTCCGTCCCTCCCTCCGCGGGTGCAGCCCAGCCCAGCGGCGGCATTCCCGCCTATCGCGAGCGCGAGGCATGCTAGGAAGGGCCGGGACGGGGCCGGGACAACGCAGGCGCAGGCGGCGACGGTGGCGGTGGCGTCGGGGTGCGGGCGGCCCATGGCCGTGGGCGGCGGGCCGCGATGACCGACTACAGCGAGGAGCAGCGCAACGAGCTGGAGGCGCTGGAGTCCATCTACCCGGACTCGTTCACGGGTGCGGGGCCGCGCCGGGGCCGCGCTCNGGCTCCGAGCGGCGCGGCGCGGGTGGATGCTCGGGGTGTTGGTTCGCTTTCCCTGGCCAGGAAAACAAAGCGCTTGATCGCCCTTGTGGCCCGGTCCGTGGGCGCTGCCCCTGCCGCGTTTAGCGCCGTGGCATAGTAGCCAGCCCGGCGTGGGCAACCCGGTCCCCTGTGCTGGAAGGATGCTCTTCGGAGAAGCCTTTCAAAAGATGCGGCCCTAGGTGGGAATCGCGGAATTGGTTTGCGTGCCGACCGGTTTTCCTTTCCGGTAACAAGCTTGTCGTGGTCGTGAGGCACGAGGTGTTTTGGAGTGCTTAAAGGTGCTGTTTCCTCTGTAAGTGTGTCGCCACTACCTGCCTTACTCCATTGCAGGTGAAAAAAAGGCAAGCTTTAATTCCCTGGTGCAGCATGTTGTATTGCTGAAACTTTCGTGTTTGGATACGTTGTTTCATCAGTTTTTCAAGATTTTCAATTTATCATCAAACAGTCAAGAGTATCTACCGTGCCAGTTAATCCAACATGATTTTTGGCATTCCATATACAAAGAATATTAACAGTGGAAAAATTGGGGCATTTTGTTTCCTTCCTGCACAGTATCTACTCTGCCTAGAGTTCCACAGCATCTTACTTGGCAGTAGCTTCACCACATAAACATTTGCCCAGTACAATTGCCTATTGCTTCAATCTGAAAATCTTTTCAGGTCTTCAGTTTTATATTAAAGCTTACTTAAAGGTACATGAATTGATCTCTGGCAGCTGGGGGTGCTGGATATCTGATGATATGAAAGTCATATTCTCTTATACAGCCTCTACTCTGATGCTTGCTCAGAGTTATTGTTCACTCATGTAATGCTTTTATGCCCAAGAGAAGTGAGGGGCATAAAGATCGTAGTAGTACATTAGCAGTTAGGCAAAACTCAGTTGATACTTTGAGAGCATGTACACTAATTTGGGCATGGGTTATAACAGGAATGCAGAGCAGTCCTTAGATGAGGAGGGGGTCTACAACCCACAATTGTGCACTGACATTTTTAGCCTGTGAAACACAGGTCACAGCTCTTGCTGTATTGTGTAGTCTGTCTTCTACTTGCCTGATTCACACACTTTCATTCTAGTACATTGCTTGGTTAGTAGCATTTCCTGCCTTAAGCTGTTTTAAATATTGGTACAGGCATACTGTAAAAATAGTCCAGGGTCAAGAGTCCATTGGATGCTCATCAGACACATTTAGTACGCTAAAGCAAATTAGCTTTCGTAGCTTTCTGCATGCAGTCAGTGCATTACCAGAAGTTATTTGATTTGATTTGCATTTTCTGGAACAGTGAGACTTCAGAAAATGAAAGCTTCTGAAAACAGAGAGAGTTTTCCAAACGTAGAAGCATTTGGTATTGCTTGATGATGTATGGTCTCATGCAAAGAGCACTCCAGCTCTTAATAAATAGCTGTTAATTGAAAAGTATTACATTAATAAGTTTAAAAGACCCTTAACACTGTATCGAGAGTATACTTTCTTCGTAAGTCCTTGAGAAGTTCAGTTTTAGTGATGTGAAGAAGTAATTGATTCAAGGACTCTCCCTGACTCTTGCATTTTTTCTTTGAACAGTATTGTCAGAAAAGCCAACAACTTTCACAATCACTGTGACATCTGAAGCTGGAGAAAATGATGAAAGTAAGTTGACCACGTCTTACTCAGAAACTTGTACTATATATGTGTAAACCTAAATCTGTCACCGACAGCGATGCATACCTCCACTTGGATCCTTGTAGGGGCCTGATACAGCAAACATTCCTTAGCAGATGTAGTTCAAGGATTTGGGTGATCCTTATTTAGTTTGCAGAAATGTAATGCACTCACTGTAGGACTGCTTTCTGCTAAATCTCAAAGGCTTTGTAGTATAGCTTCAAAAAGTAAGGGTTGTCACCATCCTTGCAGTAGCTTACAGACATGTTGTGAGGGGATTTTATTTCTGGCAACTGTGTGTGTGCCAGCTACATGGGAGAGTCGAGTCTGTGTGCTGTGAATGTGCAGCCCTTAAGGAACAGTTCCAGAGCAGAAGGCTATGGATCCCAAGTCCCTGTATATTTGTTAAGTATCAACAATTGCATGGGCGTGTTGTAAGCAAGCCTTATTCCAAGCAAGTTTGAAAGCTGCCATTCCGGGTACTGTAACAGAAGGAATAAACTGGTGCTGTCCTAGTTTTAAAGGAGTAAGTCCTATGTAGAGCAGGTGTCTGTGTTGAACAGACTGCTGTTGTGCCAGAACTCTGAGTCTGGAGCTCAAGGAAAGCTTTTCCCTGGTGTTCTGGGAGGATGTGTAAAAGGAACTTAATTCTTTTTTACCTTGTTTCCATGTTACCCTGGCTCTGGGCAGCTTCAGATTGAGTGCATTTTTCTTAGGCAGTTCTCTGTTTAATAGCTTCTACTGGACCTAGTGTGTTTGTCCACAGTGTGGAGCCCTGGAACCCAACACAGAAGTTGATACTTCAACCAGGCACACAGACTCTGAAGTATTAATATGCTGAGATTTTCTCTAGTTCTGTTATTATGACTCTTGCTGTTTTCCAGCTTTAAGTACAATATGAGGGAAATAACTGTCTAGTACCTGTCATACCACAAAAGGTTTTTCAGTCTTACTAAAGACCTTTCAGACATGAGTCCGTTTTAATATTTTGTGCAAGTGTAAACTTTATAATCTTAATTTCTTTGAACTCTTAGGTTATGTTTAAATCTGTTCATAAATTTTAACATCTGTGTAAGAGGACTGATCCTTAAGGGAAGGAGTATTTTATATTCTGTAATCTTTCAGCTGTTGATGCAGTAGGAAAACATACCATTAAAGTTATACAGAGTTATTGGGATAAGAGTATGTGTTTCTTTATCTTGTAGCTGTCCAAACAACCCTCAAATTTACCTATAGAGAAAAATACCCTGATGAAACTCCGCTATATGAAATTGTCTCACAGGAGAATCTTGACGATAATGATGTCATGGACATAATAAAACTGCTAGAGCAGCAGGTAAGGAAAATGGAATATCTTAGTACAGCTTGATACCACTTCACACTTTGGCTGGAATTTCTCTTTCAAATCAGTTGTTTACAGAGGTTATCTGTTACTGATCTGAAACCAGTTCCACACTATAGGGACTTACTTTGAGGTGTCATTTTGGTGAATGACATTATTGAGGTAAGATATAGGGTAAATTCAGTGTGTGTGCAATAATGTAGAATAATGAAATGGAAGTGCACTAGAGCTTCCCCTCTTTTCCACTTCTAGCTTAAGGTGAATTTGTTTAACTGTGTGTATATATATATTTTTATATATATATATAGTATTTGTGAAAATAAGGCACCTCAGTTTCATTTGGCAATATTAAAAATGCCACATTGATTCATGATTCTTTTGATAACATAACTGTTTGAAGGTGGGGTGGATCTCATCAACCTTTGGGATCAGTGAGAGTGCATTGTGAAGGAAAGAAGGAAGCACTTCTTTGGTTTCAGGAATTTCTGACAAGTCCTCACTGCCTAAAGATGGCCGCAATATGTTTAGTGAGCATTTTTTTCATTTTCGGTTTACTTCATATAACCTTCCTGCCATCAGCTGATGTTTTTTGGTTTTCCTGGGAAACTGTCTCACTTCAAAGGAGCATATAATAGAATTAAGGAATAAATTGTTCCAGGAGAAGAAAGGTTCTGAGTGACTTGTCTCTTATGATTTATGATATTCAAATTTTAGAGTTGTCTTTCTACTGTAGGTTTTGTTTTATTCATGAAAAAGCCTTTCAGAAGATGTCTATAATGCGTTAATAACCTGAACACAGACATTCATCTTTGTGTTTTGCTGCACACCCATTTGGTGATAACTAACTGGATTAACTGGCTGGTTGAATTTGAATTTTACAGCAGGCTTTTGAGACTGGTGCAGAATGTGTCAGCTGTGCCCTCTGCATTTGCTCAACATCCTGCTTTCAATAAGCATATTTATGCATTCAGGTTCTTCTGTTTGAAGTTGCCTTCTTTTGTGTTGTAGGCAGAAGAAAATTTAGGAATGGTAATGATCTTCACTCTAGTCTCAGCAGTACAGGAGAAATTAAATGAAATAGTGGATCAAATAAAAACACGAAGAGAAGAAGAGAAGAAACAGAAAGAAAGAGAAGCAGAAGAAGAAGAGAAAGTATGTAAAATAATGTTCTCAATGAAAAAGACTTTCAGCTTTAAAATGCATTGGTTTGATGCAGGAGCAGTTTTCAGTTGCAGTGGGAAAGGAACAGCTATCCTAAAGATGATTTAATTTAAACTTAAGAAGATTGTTTAATGAACTTAAGTGATCTTTTTTTTCCCCTTTTGTCTTAAGCAGTCTTTTTTTAGAGTTTAGTTGCATGTCCAGAGTCCCTTCTAGCATTACTTCCTAAGGCAGAGATTTTTCTCAAATGAAATCAGATTTGCTGTAGACAGTTTTTTGCTGGAAGAAGGGGGAGCAAAGAGGGAATGGGGAGCAAAAAAAGTCTAGAATGTGTCATGCTGCACATGGGCTCCATGGTTTGAGGAAGGCTGTCTTCCTTGGTAGACTGAGTGGATAGGGTAGAAGCAGTGGGACCAGTCTCCAAGACTGGTTTGCCCTCCTTTAGAATAGTTTTACCATTCATGGATTGTGCTATGGTAAGTCCAGCTAATGAGTCTTCAGTCCCTTCCTGCGAAATAGCTGGAGGATGATGGGACTTGGAAGATTCTGTATTTCTGAAAATTTGCAAAGATACCTGAGAATTTTTTTTTTCTGTTTCAGCAGTATAAAAAGATCAAGGTATTTTAATGGGCAATATTTCAGTGTAGATTGCACTTAGGGCTTGATAGGAAGTGCCGTCTACTTACAAATAACCTATATTAGTGGGGAGTTGTGAACTATTGCACTCTAGGTCCAAAAGGAGTATGCAGCGTTCTTCCATGAGAGTGTCCACCTCAGTATAGTTCTCTGAGGGAGAGTCCCATGACAAAAACCACAAGAATGTGTTCTTTATATATTCTCAGGATTAGGATTAAATTCTCAGAATATGTCACAGCAAGCAGTGCATCTGGAGTGTTGTAATTTAAATAGTTTAGAGAATGCTTATCTTCACCTGTAGCTTTCCCAGTTGTGTTTGCAGCCTTGTTTTCTATTCTTCCAGCAACGTTTTCATGGCACTCCTGTTACCATTGAGAATTTCCTTAATTGGAAAGCCAAGTTTGATGCAGAGCTTCTAGAAATAAAAAGGAAAAAGATGAAAGAAGAAGAACAAGCGGGCAAAAATAAGCTAAGCGGTATGTTTTAATACTGCTCTACTTTTAATACTGCAGAAATTTCTGCAATGGTACCAGCCTATAATGACAAGTCTAAAAGTAATTTTTACACAGATGATAGGTCTTGGTATCCTGCTCCATAATCTGCGTGGCTTAGTTTTGAACCAGTTCTCCTGTGATGCTGCATCTACTTTTGACCTGATTACCTGAAAAAACATAACCAATGTGGTCATGCTGTACCATTGTTCTGTTTTCTCCTCACTTCTGGCTAGTTTTGATGATTTGACAGAGATGGAAATTTTAATGATATTAAGTTTCATTAAAAGCTGTACAGGACAGGGGACACGCTTGATTCCTCTCAAATTCAATTGCTTTTCAAATTCAAATGCTTGGTGCATTTGGGAATCTGCTAAGATGAGAAAACAGAAATCAGGCTTTTCGTTTTTCCGTTCTTTAAAGTATTGTTAGTTTGTGGTGTCTGTTTTCCTCTACAAATGTAGTTTATAGAAGCTTCCCTTTACAAAACCAAAACCAGGCTTGTTCTTGGATGTCATTAGTTTAATTCCAATGTTACCATGGACACCAGCCAGTCTTGTTTGTGGAAGCTTGTATGAGCAATGTAGATGGAAGACAGGTGATTTATATGGAAAGAGTCCTGAGCTTTTCTTCTTGTTCCTCCCAGTCAGAAAGACTTCACTCTTCTGTGATGTTGCCTTCACAGCTGTTTATGTGTGTAGGAGCTGGTGATTTGTGTAGATCCAAGTTGCTTTTTGAATGGAACAGTATATGAAAAAAGATGGAGGAGTCAGCTGATTTCCTTCCCACTTCCCACAGAGGATTTCTTGTGGAATGCAAGGTGAAGTCTAAAGCAATAAGGACAGAACACAGGGTGTGGGGTGTAAATTTTTCTGCCCCCCATTATTAAGATCTTAGTAACATTACAGTGACCCATTTCACATGTAAGAGGAGGAAGCTTGTTGATGTGGATGAATCCTGGATGAATGAAAAAAAAAAACAACAGAATGGGGCACTTACAGAAGTGAGCAGTTAAAACCACAAAAGACTGCTAGAACTGGTTAATTTAAAAAGACTAAAATACATAATGCTGACTGTTGTTGCCTTAGGTTGATAGTTGCTTCAGAACTGTATTTGCTCAAATATTGTTTTTTTATTTTATTTCTAGGTAAACAGCTGTTTGAAATGGATCACAACCTTGACACCTCTGACATCCAGTTCTTGGAAGAAGGTAAATTTCTATTTGATTCCACAACTGAAAGGCAGTGGGTTAAAATAGGTCAAAATTCTTAAGCAAGATCTCTGTTACATTTGTAATGTCACATCTAACATCAGAATCACTTTTACATTGGAAGAACTCTCTGAGAAGTACTGCCTGGCAGAGTGAGAAGAAGTAATTTTAACTTTTCTCAAAACCAAAACCTTTCAAAGATGATAAAGTGTATTTATTTGCGGCCTTGTGCTTGAGTTGATCTTATTTACATTACTTCTATTAAAATGATTGGACTGGGAGCAAAACCAAGAATAAAAAAAAGCAACAACAAAATAAAAAACCCCAACTCAACCCTGATTTTTTTTTTCTAATAGCCAGACTTTTAACTCCTGATTTCAAGCATTTTTGAACTTTGGTCACCTTTTCTCTGAACCTCAACACCAATAGTAAACATCTTGCAGGTCGAAATAAATGTTATTTGCTTCTGTGGAACCTAGTTGTTTTGGTTTTTGCAGATGTGCCTGTTACCTTACCTAAAATTCTGACCTATACTGGTGCCAGATGAAAATTCTGTAAGTCTGTGCCCCAAAAATAGCAAACTTGGAAAACCAGTTGGAGATAAAGCATATAAAAGCATATATATACTCACAGTAACAAACCTGTTTAATTTGCTGTACCAGTTTTTAGTATCCTAGTTTAAAACACCTGAGTTTTGAGGTAAGACAGTTCTTTAGTATAGCTCCATTAACTACTGGCATCACAAAACACAGGGAGAAGAGAGTAAAGATTCTTCTCTGCAAGTAACAATTTTAAAAAGTTAATGAATGTCAGTGAGTATAAATATGAAATGGTAGTAATGAGGAAGTTTAGTTTCTTTTAGAGGGAATAATTTAATCTTGTCTTCCTACAAAGTGCCTAAAGTGAAGATGGTTTGTTCATGGCACATTTGGCTGCCTCAGGGGAGGAACAGACCTCTACCTGGGCTCTGTGCGCAGATGGTTTGGCATTAATGCATTAATTTGTAATCCTGTTGCTACTGGTGATTAAAAACTCCCATTCTTATTGCTGCTTGCATTTTATCATAGATGCAACAGATTACTAAGTCTGTTTTAATATTAGAGTAGCATGTAGTACTAATTTTCAGAGGATAATGGCATTACCTTCAGGTCCAGTGAGGTAATAGAAACTTCATTTGGTGACCAGAAGATGTCACTGTTGATACATAAAAACAAAATAGCAGTCCTCAAGTTTTATCCTTTGGTCAGCAGCATCTCTTTCAGAAGAAAATGTGAAAATAGCCAAAGCTTCATCTTGCTTGTAAAATTTAAATTTTAAAGCAAATATGTATGTCAGCATACAGTGTGTAATGGTTTTTTTATGAACCTTGTTCATTTATCTCACTAGGATAGTAGTAATTATTCCAGCTTTGAGGTTCTGAGCTCCTGCTTTGGCTGTCCTGGGGAGAAAGAATCTCTGCTTCTGGCAAATGTAAATGTTAATTTCATTTTCCAAATGAATTCCGAGGTTCTGCATGACATTTCTTTTGACTGGGTTTTGATACAAAGAAAAAAACCCTTCAGCTGTAAAAAGATAAAATGTGGCATTTACTTTTCCATATCTATTTGATGTGTAAAAAGCCAAGGAAGTTAGCAGCTACCTACATTGAAGAACTAATGCAAAAAAAAATCTTGTATGTTTTGTTGTGGTTAATGTTTTCCTTGTTGCATGAAAATAAAGTGTCTTTTCTATTCTTTACAGCTGGAAACAATGTGGAGGTCGATGAATCTTTATTCCAAGAAATGGATGATTTAGAACTGGAGGATGAAGAGGATGACCCTGACTACAACCCTGTTAATTTAGATAGTGATTAGACTTATTTTGAACTGATTCTGTCATCAGTATGGACATACTTAAGGAGAGAGGGGCAGGCAGGAAAGCCACAGCATCTGTGGTTTCAGTAATGTGCATTGTTTTCCTTTTTTCTTAATTTTTTTTTCCAAAGAAAAAAACAACATATTTTAAATCCAGGAGAACAGTCTTCTGATGACTTTCACTATAAATAAATTCACTTTAATATTTCAAATGAAAAATTTGAAAAATATTGATCTGTTGAAAATGCTTTTCTATTTTCTCTGGGGTTTTTTTTTCCTCCCTACTTCTGTAATTGTCCTTTGAAGAGATGTGGCAATATGCAAGATGGAAAGATGTTACAGCAAGCACTAAGCACACCTGCATCTGAATGCTGAGCAGCTGTTCTGCTGTCTTCCACCTGGGATAAACATGGGCAGCTTTGGTGAATAAAAGGGATCACATACTATGCAGTTATTTAATTTTTTGTTTCTTCCTCCTGTGAATTTTTTTTAATAATTCAAGTCAGTTCTGGTGCCCCAATTTATCAGCTGTAGATAGACAGCACTAGTCACCTTCGTTGTATAGCCTTATTAAAGTCTAGTGGAAACCATTTCAGCAACAGACAGAACAAGAGGACACAGCTTCAAGCTGCATCAAGGGAAATATAGGTTGGATATTAGGAAGAAGTTTTTCACTGAAAGAGAGATTAAATACTGGAATAGTCTGCCTGGCGAGGTGGTGGAGTCACCATCCTTGGATGTGTTTAAAAGGAAACTGGATGTGGTACTTGATACCATGACCTAGTTGAGGTGATAGGGCTGGGTTGGACTCAATGATCTTGAAGGTCTCTTCCAACCTACACATTCTGTGATTCTGTGATTTCCATACAATTAAGAGTGAATTTTTTTGCCATAGTCATGAATAATATTTTCAAAATGGTGAGTTCAGGAAAGTAGGGGAAAAAAAAAAGACTGTGAAGTCCTCTTGAAGTTTGGCTGATTTGTTCAGAGAGGATTTGGATTTTTCTGAATGTGTGCCTCAATGAACTTCTATGAAAAATCAAAACCCACCTTAGGAAAATGAGTTTGCTTTTGGCAGCAGACTGGAAACACTATGAGTGGAGTGCACATTACAGCAGCAGGGTTTATAGAGTGCTCTCTAGGTTTGAATGTAAATGGTGTAGTTTTAGAAGCATTGTGTTGGCAGCCTGCGAAGGTTAGCACAGAATGCAGTAAAGCTACTCATCAACTTGGGGATGTTGCCCATCCTTCAGAGTTGTTTCTGGAGCTAACAGCTGTTAGACTCCTCCCTTACCACCTCCAAAAAGCCCAAACACTGCAAGAACTGCAGTGTTTAAACATGCTGTGTTTGAAACTGCAGCGCTAGGAGGATGATGGTGTCAAAAGACAGCTTTCCAAATAGAGAGACAGGCACCTCAATGATTGAACACTGTGCTGAATTTTAAACACTGTTAGTAGACTGCCTTAACTGTGCCAGCTTCAATCTTTGAAGAGGGTTGCACTAAAGTATTACATTGCTTAGAGGAATAATAAATTTATGAAATTTAGTATTCGAAAAATTCCTTATTCAAGATGAGAGGTTTAATTATGGAAATAAATTAATGGTTATAAGATTCTCTGCTCATACCACTTGAGAACATGTTTAGGATGACCTCCTTTAACCTGTTTTTTTCCCTTTTTTTCATTCAAGGTGAATGAATTTCTAGTGTTCAAGTACCCTGTAAATACTTTTATAAATTAACCATGTGCCTTTGTTCCTACTGTCATCCCTTTGTTCTTTTTAATTTTGGCTACTAAGAACTCTAGATACACATCTAGATAACAATGATAATGTTTTATGTTTCAAAGCAATAAGCAGGATCTGTGCTCCAACAGTTACCAGATACATTAAAAAAAAGTGAGCTAATGTGATATTAAATCTTGTCTTTTCCAAAGATACGGTTGGATTGAAAGCTTCATAGTTTCTACATCCAGCTTCCTGTGTAATGGCTAGGATGCTTTAAAATGATCTTCAGCACTGAATTTATTTCTGGTATGTCTCAACTCAGCTGCATCCCCACTTAATTCCTAAGGCTGCTTTCCATTTCCAGCTATGTATGTTTAAAAGTGGTGTTTTTTCATAAAAGGAGTGAATTGGAGCTCTGTACATTTGGTTCAAATCCAAGAATCCTGTGTAGTCTGTAGAAATTTGGTAATCAGAAAATTTTCCAAGTGGATCACTGAAAATTCATCTACATATGAAAGGAAGTTTCTCATAAATTATATTTCTAGAATAATGAAATTTTCTAGTCTGTTTTCACACTAAGATATTTATTGGTTTTCATGCAGAGAATGTATAGCTAAAAAATGTTAAAATTATGTAAAACAAGTTAAAATGTGAAAATGTGTTTTTGCTGTTATAATTCAAAGCAGAGGAAATAATAAGGGTTGAAGTGACAAAAAAACTGCATAAAGTCTGTTCCTCCAGGTCTTTGGAAGAAATTTTAGTGACTTAGTCTGAACGGCAGCTTTATTTAGCTTCTGTGAAATAAAAGGGAATTTAACTGAGAGTAAGCTTGGCTGCATGTGTGTTAGTTTGCCGAAATGAACGGAGGTAAGGGATTTTTTGCTGGAAATATTTAAATTTGCTTATGTACTTTGGATTGGATTGAAAACTAATTAAGTGAATAAAATCCCGTTTATAAACTTTGACAGAGTTACAGTAATTTAAAATCCTGCTGCTGACAACCTTTCTTGTATGTTGTTTTTAACTGCCTCAGTCCAAAGCATTCACTGTAATGCATGGAAGCAATAGTGAGTTGCAACACTGCACCTTGAACAGGCTGAGTGTTTTGAATAGTTGGTGCCAGAGCTCTGTTAAAATTCAGAGGATGGTGCCTACCATGTCAAGATGCCGTGGGTAAAATCTCAAGTATGCTGCAAAGCCTAGAATTTTGCATCCAAATTATGACTGCAGTATTGGCATTTCTCCTTTCCTTCCTTCCATCAGTTTGACACCTGCCTCACAGACCTGGGCTAATAAGGGAGCTGATAGTCTCCTGCTTCCCAGAAACTCTCTTCCCTAGCCTGAGCCCCTCTAGTGTCCTACGTATTTAAATATTTCACAGCTTGTAGGCCACTTCTACGTATCTACTGAAATCAATGCATTTTCATGATTATTTTTTTTTAATTTCATGTGTATTTCAGAAAAATCAGTGATTTATGGATTGTAGTATCTGTCTGTACACGTTCACATTTCACTGCTTCCAAAAATGACAAGTTTTTATTGCCAGAGCATGTGAAACATGAGAGAAAGAGGTTACTGCTAAGGCTCTTACACCTGTATTTAGGTGTCAGCATAGAAGGGAATCTAAATGAAAGGGATATATCTAAACTCCACTTAAAACAGGTGGATGCATAATACAGCTGGTAAAGCAAAAACACCCTGTGCTACCTGCAACACTCCCTTCCCACCCTCCAGCTCCCCTCCTGGAGGAGCAGGGCCTCTTACATTCAACCAGAGCAGCATGCCCTAGGTACAGTACAGTGCCTCAAGATACTTATTTCCACAGACAGCTCCAGTCTGTTAAATGGAATTAACCCTGCACAACAGAGGCAGTAGTCAGAAGTGTCCTTCTGGGGTGTACATTATAAAACACACAAAAAATAGGATTTTTTTAAAAAAGGGATGAAGTGAAGATGGAATAACCACTTTTTAAAAATATATTCATTTTATTCATTCATGGTACAAAAGGAGTATTTTCTTCCACTACCCCAAAGGACTGTTTGCACAGCATCTAAAGCACACACACTCTGTTTTGGACACCGCTTTCTTCAGCCTCTTATCCAGTGCCAAAACTGATCCACCTCCTAAGCACATGTGTTCAAGTGATACATCTAGAGAAGCCAGCTAACTGAAAAGAAGTCTAGTTCTAGTAAATTAATCCCTGGTGGAACAGACTGAATCATGAAGAAATAGAGGACTGGTCACAGTGGCAGCATAAACACATTTACAGAGGTAAACCATGACCAGGAACTCCACTTAAGTAGCTGCATAAGTGTCTTTATCCACTGCTCATTAACAACAGTGCATAATTTGCTACAAGACAGTAGTTGTTGCTAATTCCAAGCAACTAAGAAAACAACATATTTTGTAGTAAGGACTGCAATACTTGAGTTACATTTGTATCAGGATGCCAGAGTTTTGACTGAACACAAAAACTACAGGTTTACTCCAGTCTCGTGCTTCCCCAGAGCTCCCAAGAATTTATGGGGACATAGTTCAAGTTTAAAAATTGAGTTAGGGTCCATGGTCCAGATTTTTACTGTTTTGCACCCAGCAAGTTCCAGAAGCAGGTATCCTTTAAGGAATCTTCTCTGATGTTAAGACCTGGGAAGCACGGCAGCGAGCCTAAAAATAAGTGGGAAGAGAGGAAGAGAAAATACTTTAATGAACAAAAATATTTTTGAATTTGATATCTTCCAAATTAGTAGTTTAGTAATCTTAACAAGTGTTAGGGGTTGCATTTCATCTTAATTTAATGGAAGCTTCCAAGACAACATGCTAAACAACTGATATTTTTAAGTATAAATCAAAGTTTTGAAAAGAAGTGGCAAATCCAAACCAAATGAACACCACCACCCTCACCAAATCCCAAACAACACTTTTTTTACACTGTGTTCTGAATTTTAAGGCTTTTTCCAGTAGGAGGAGAGCATGGCCATTTTCCACTGATATTTCTGATGTTCAGAGCCAGAAAACACTGAAGACAATACCTCCTTTCAACATACACACATTAAACATAGTTGAGCAAGTAATTCAGTTGCCAGTTATTTCGTGGTTTAACTAAAAGTGTGTCCTGAAGCTTAAACACGCTGAACAGCACTGATAAGACAACACAGAATTGGAACACAGGTCCTCAGAATCAATTTGTTAGTGTAGGAAAGAAAAACCTTAAGAAACAAAAGCCGTATTTGACAACCTGCTGAAAACTTCTAAGGTCTTAAAAAAGGTAAAATGCCCCAAAGTCAAACACATGTATAAGATTTATAAAAATTTCAACAGCTCAAACCTCTGAATGTAATTTTACACTATGAGTGTTTCTAAGTAACTTACGTGCTCACAGTCAGTTACTTAGGAGAAAACATTTTAAGAAAATTGGAAGTTTTAAAAAGCCTAATTTAGATCTGCAAACAGCTGAAAGCTTCATACGAGACCTAGAAGTTGTCAGTTGCATCAAGGTGGCATCCATTTATATGCAAAATATTTTTGAATTTGATATCTTGGGTTTTTATAAGGAGAAAGCAGGAGAGAAAACGATCAAGGAACATGATACGATGCAAAAAATCCACCATTCAACCATTTATGCATATACATTCAAAGAAGAGATGCAGATGGTCTTAAATTTTCACAAACAGAAACTGTTTTCTGAGATACTTACAGCTTTCTCTTCCAAAGAGAGCACCCCATCTACAACCACTATCTGGTATTGCTTTTCTTTTAGGCTACCCACAAATTTCCGAAGTAGTTTGAGACCAGTTCCATCACTGTTTTGTTTCAGCAATTTCTGCATTTGTTGGGAAGAACATCCCGGGTCAAACAGTAGCAAACATAAGCTTTTGTTCTTCTTCTCCTCTATTCCAACAACAGTACGACTATGACCTAATATCAAAATAAGAGTTTCAGTAGTTTAGAAACACATAAATCCCATTTACTACCTTATAACATACGAGTGATTTTCAGGTCAAGGAAGGCATTATTTGAAATTTAAGACAGTTATAAGAGTACATGTCAGAAAGTTGGATCAGCTCTTCCACTCAATAAAAAATACAAACTTTAACGTTGCTCTTACTAAATAGGAAAATTATGCAAAATAAAACCATGCCTTCAATTCAATGAAGAAGGACTAAAAAATGCTGCTCTGAACTGCAGTACATGTAGAGAGAGATAGAGAATAGTAAGAAACCAGCATATTGTGACACTGACCTTGATGTTGCAAGTAGATAGGTGGTTTGGAAGTACACACCACTTTCACACCATCTTCATTATCTGTAGAATAGTACTGCAAAATCCACTCTAACAAGCGAGGGTGTGTACCCATAGGGCCAGTGGGTTTGTGAAAGTCAATGATCTGGCACCTACAAGACATTGAGGATGAATACAACAATAAAATTTCAAGCAGGTTGCTCTTTAAAACAATTTTTTCACCTCTGAGTCCCTGCCTCCTGCATCCAGTAGTTCTTACTACTTTCTTATTCTTTAATGCAGGAGTAGGGGACACATAACTACAAAGCAATGAAACATATAGTCCCAAACTGGGAAATACATTACATAAGAAAGAAGTGCTCTACTCTGTTCAGTCTAACAAGGACTTGTGAAACTCACAAAAATCAATGTTATAATTTTTTGTATGTGATGCACGTACACTAGAGAATCCAATTAAAAACTACAGAAAATAGCTGAAATTCAGATTCTTCTTGAGAAGAAACTTTCAGAGAAATGAACTTTTAAATCAATGCTTTAATTTATGCATATGTGGCACAATTCTTCATCAAGTGTCAATGATCTAAGTAGTCACTCAGTTTATGCACCTCTTATAAGGAGTTACATGTACCTGCAAGTAGTTACACAGCCTCATGCTGCATTAAATCAGATCTGTTTATGTATGGTTAAATTTAGTCACTAAGGTGGCTTCGTCATCACACAGTTGGTGTGTGATGTACCTTTAAAGGTACAGCACTTAAATCAGCAGTTAAAAATAACAACCACAACAAAAATCAATATTTACTTTATCCTGAGACTGGTTAACAGTGAATAAATTTCACATGCTCCTATCCATGCTTTGGAACCATGTAATCTGTTGTTGAAGTGAGATGCCCCCTGAGGATCAAAACCTTCTCTCCAGGCATCTTCAATCATGGACTGAATCTTTGGGATGCTAGGGATTAGTGTAGTATCTGGAACAGAAAAGCTTTTGAATTGTTGTTACAGTGACTGAAATAGTCTATTAATTAAAAATATTCAGCTTTTTTTTATAACAGGCAGTTGATGTTACAAAGATGCACCAAAAAACTAAAGGTAAAACTTCAACCACATCATTTCTTGCCAGTATTCACCTCTGACTCTTTCACAGTAAGTTCCAGTGGCATAACAACCATTTAATAGGTATCATTGACCTTTTCAGACTTGCTGTGTAAATGAAAAGGCAAAGCATCACTCAGCAGGTTGTCATCCAAGGTACGTGGAACAAACAGCATTTTGTTAACTACCTCTCAGGCAGTCATTGTAGAAGCTGTTTTGCAACAGTGAGGAAAGGAGCATTTGGAAATTCCTGTAACCACAACCCCAGCCTCTGTCGCCCAAAGATGAGTGGAAGTGATCTACTCCTGCTGAAAGCCACACACGCCTCACATCTTTGTTCTCGTTCTGATAGTACTTGCACAATGCTTCAATCACTCCTAAAGGAGAACAAAACATGAAGTTTATCTGTAAAATGAACTACTAAATTTACCAGAAGACTCCTTCCCCAACTTGGAACAGATACAGATTAATACAATTAATTTAAAACTTCATTACATTTAGAGCCCAAATCACAAAAGCAGTGGATATTGCCCCTATTTAATTTCAATGGCCTTTACTTTGATGGATTTATGTGCTCTGAAGCTTTCCAAACTAAATCTATTTTTTCACTGTTGCTACACAATGATTATTTTTAATTAAACAGCTTGGACTAAATTATAAACTGTGATAGTCAAAGGAACTATTACAATGATACAGAAACAGTATGTCACCAGTAAAGCATTCCTATGGCCCTGCCACCTCCAGTACAACATCATCTTAAAAACACAGCAATACTTATGCATACTATATAAACCTTACACCACCCCCCCACCCCCAGCTTATTTTTCCTGGAGAAGCTAAGGGGGG
>VWYP01016422.1:41856-55952 GCA_013400435.1 Pycnonotus jocosus
AAGGCAAAAGAAGGAATGGCAGAAATAGCACAGAACTTGAGTATTATTGTAAATATTTTAAAATAATCCTCCTGCAGGATATTCCAAGTTCTCCTTTGTTCCATGAAAGAATATGCTTGGGAATGCTCTCTCCAACTCACATGTGTAAATCCTCAAAGCCCTTTTATCACCATGCTCTTGTTAAGAGAATTAGTCCATAGTCACCACAAATTATTTTCCAAGAACCTCTCTGAAATCTAAATCATTGCTAAGAATGACAAGTTTAAATGTGTTATTTCCACACAATCCATTTGACAGAAAAAAATTTATTTTACCTGTCAAGAATCAAGTGGGTATTTTGTAAGCCAGAACTACTAGCAATAGGCTCAAAGAACTTTGAACTGTTGTCTTGGAAAGTAAAGACAAGGAAGCCTTTTGAAAGGGACACAGAGACCCATCTGCCCTGTGTTTCTGCATCAACTATAAAACATTTAAAAGAAGATGTATCAAGTAGATGTTTACTCTTCCCAGTCCTCTCTTGGGCTTTGTAATCAGGTGAACACTGTGCTTACCTGCAACCAGTTTACACAATATAACAATTAACAGAAACACAAGACAAAAAGCTGTTGTAAATTTGAACACTGAAATTTGAACTCACTGGATTAGGAACCAGTGAATACTAAGCAGTAAACAAGCACACAGTCAAGAGCAACCAGCTTGTAATAACACATTTGCATCTTCTGATACATTCAATACATGTATTTGTGCCCTTAACCAGACAACTTGCTTCCAAGTTCCACAGGGAAAAACAAAAACAACAAAAAAACCCCAGCCTGCAATTTAGAATGCAGATTAAAAATATATCAAGATTTAATTTCCTTGTTACTTTAGGACTATAACAATTTGCATTGATCTACAAAATAATGTTTAGAACTAGGACACGACCAATACTAAACAATGAATTATATGTTTTGTTAAAGACTGATTTGGTCACTACAATCTAAGGTCTAGAAAGTACTTTTAGTTGTATAATTTCAGCATCTTTACCTGATGTCTTCGTTTTCCCATCATCTATACCAGAAGCCAAGCTTTCCATCATGTCAGCTTTTCTCTTATGATATTCAAAGGGCTGCATCCTTCCTCTATCAACTTCTCTTTCCATATTCTTTAGAAATTGCTGCTTGAAGCCACCAGAATTATCCAAGCCATATTGTCTCTGTTAGGGATGAATGTGCATGATTTAAATCACATTTTTAAAATCCATCTTTTGCCCATGCAGTTTCTCAAAATCACTATCAGTAACTTTGAAAAATTGTGAGACATAAAAACTTCAGAATTACAATTATTTTAGAGCTGAAGACCAAGCTTCATTCCTGAACCTGAATGTGGGACTAGGAAAGCCACACCTGGAAGAGCAGACACATCCGTCCACTCTCTCCTGGCAGAGACATTGGCACAGAGGCAGTCTGGCAAGGAGGTAGTGAGAGTGAGAAGTGAGCTACCAGGGCTGTGAGATGGGAGGCAGAGGGAAGCAGGACCTGCAGCAGGTGATGGTATTCCAGTAAAGGACAGCCAAGATCCTCAGAGCCTTTGGCATTCTGGCAGGGAATACACTCCAGGCTGCACTGCAAGGCAGAGCACTAGAGCTGGCTGGAGCACAGGCAGCAGGTGTGCTGGGAGAGTAGAACAGCAAGCAAAGGGAGCAGCCAGCCCCATCCTGAGCCAGCATCACTCAAAGCTGTAAAGCCAAGTAGCTCAAGACTGCCATATCCAGCACTCTGCCAGGATAAGCATTACCAAGAGACTGAATTGGCTTCCAACCCTGCACCATTACCTCAACACAGACTGTGTGGCTTGCATTGTCTGACTGGAAAGGCCATTCCAGGACATTATAACTCCAAGATACTCAGCTTCTAAAGGTACAACTGGTTTTAAGTTTACCATTTAGAAACAAGAGTGTACCTGCAGCTTTTTAAATTCTTCCCTCTCTCGCTTCTCTTCTTCTGATCTCTGCCGTTCATCTTCTTCAGTTTGGAGTTGCTGAGCCAGTTCTAGATCTCTAATGTTTCCACCTACCCCAAAACAACATTCCAAAGTGAGGGGACTTGCTCAGGAGTTACTAATGCTTTGAGGGATCATTTGTTTAATTTTGAGAGATTCCTTTCTAAGCAGACATATGTAAACACAATTGGGCATTGATTTTAGGAGATGCACCCCACATTATTTTGAGCTACTAGCAACGAACACTGAACAGGACTGACTGCATTCAGTCCACTGAGACTCAGAGTCTTGACTTGGACAAAGTTTCTGCAGTTACTGGAGCAATTATTTGGCAAATTATGCATGTACCTGGACCATTGAGAAGACAGTTTTTGTTTACTGTGTTTCACTTCACTGTTACCAAGAAGTCACAGTTCCTTTAATACCACTTAGCATCTAAGACCATTGCTAGTAGTCTCATAAGGAAGTGACAAAAATTTACAGAGAACTGAATAGGGAATCTCTAAGATTCTGTTAGCCATGTTAGAAAATAAAATCAATTTAGATTTTTTACTTTAATGCCATGATTAATTAATCAGCAAAGTATTTGGAGATATGAATTGAGAAAAAATGAAGTTTTCCTAAGCTATAAACCCTCAACTCATCATAACAGAACGCGCCACTGTAAACTCCATTTATGTAAACCTTCTACAGAGCTAGAAAAACAAATGTATCATACTGCTGTCCTTTAAACATTTTTTGCTCTAAGGTTTTCTTTTGGCTAATATGCAGTTCATTTACTTAGCAACTATGTATAGAAAAATGTTTCTTTATTAGCATAATAGAGCACTTGGGCAAGTGATAGGACCTTAGCTATGTTAATTTCATTATATATGTGTCCAAGATCCCTTTAAATACAGAAATATTTATTTTAAATTTTACGTGAGACTCTACACTACAACACGGAAATATTTGCAAATGCTTTCAAGTATTACCAAGCCTGTACCCTTTCACATACCTTCTGAAAAGTTATGTTCCTCTAAATGTAAATCCACGTGTTCTTCAAGAACCTGAATGTTTGTACAGGTGAGACTACACATAGGACATTCATATAGCTGTTCACCATTTCCTGGGTCTGAAAAAGAAATGAAGTTTCTTGATTAATGCAATTCCTGGGGTTTTTTGTTAGAATCATCCCCTAACTCGGATATAGTCTAAGACAAATACACAATAATGAAGTTTGTGTTGCCACTGAAATTCCCCAGTGAAAGGCAGTGAATTCTAAAGAGCTGTTACTCTCTTCACCATTTAAGAACTTGTATCTTAAATATATGAAAATTTTAAGGCATTTTTTTCCTTCTTTTGATTAAGCTCTGCCCCATTTAACTTACAGATCCCAATCTGCTATGATAATATTTGTATCAAGAAATGCTTAGTCTGAAATATCAAACCATCAATAAGAAGATGTGTTTCGCTAACAGAAAAAATTAACATTCCTGTAATAACACAACAGTTGCTGGGCAGGAAGACTGAAAAGTGCTGTTATTTTGTTGGTCTTCCAACAAAAATCCTCAAATAAACATTCTTTCATCTCTTCAAATAAGTGTTCCATCTCCTCAAATACATGTTTCTTCCGTTTTAGCATTATTATTGAGGGTACCACATAGTATAGGGAAAGCTCAAAAGGATTTCTGGAGATCATCTACTCCCTGATAGAATAGTCACATTAAATAGGTTAAGTTACACACAGCTTTTTCCAGTCTTTTTTTTTTTAATGATTCCAAGTATAGACTCTTCACAAATTCCCTTCACAAACTCCTCAGAGGAACATGTTCTAGTGTTTAACCACTCCCCCAGACAAAAACTGTTCTTGCGTTTAAAGGGCATTCCTCATATTCTGACTTGTGCCCACTGCCTGTTGTTCTGTCACTGGGAACCACAGACAAGTGCCTAACTCCATCTTTACTGCTCTCCCCGAGTCCCCATATTTTATCTACACTTTCTCGGTTCACAAAACACAAGAATTGATATCCTGTGTTAGCAGTTTCTGGAAGGCAATTGTCCCAGCTAAATGTTTATGACCGGCTGGAGGAAAAATTGGCGGTATAATCATTTAAATTCACCAGAAGCATTTAATGGAACACTGCAAAATGTGGTTTTCTGAAACGTGCTAAATATATAAAAAAAACCGAAACACCTTATTACAACTATTTTTAAAGCAGAAACTGGCATGCAGGCAAGTAAATTATTCAAGTGTAAAGTGTTGTTCAGTAGTACGACCTGGGGATGGGGTGCGTGTGTTCTGCGGGGTTTTTTGTTAAGAAAAACATTTTAATCACAGATTGTGCAGTGTGGTTGACTGCACTGGCATATTTTGCATTCTAACCATCGTTTATCTACTCAGTATATGTAGTTTGTTACATCACAAATGACAGCCTTCTAAGGGTATTACCCACTAGCAGAGATGCCACCTTTAAGTTTCTGAAATAACTACCGGCATTTCGGCCAGTTAGTCAAAATAAAATTCTGATCACGCCTAGAATAAACCACAATATCCAAATACATAACTACTTCCTTTGCTCCAACTTTATCCCCGGGCCGGTTCTCCGTTGCCACCCGCGATCCCCGCGGAGAAATCCCTCCCTCCCTTCCCGCCGCCGCTCACCCGTGCCCGGGGCGCCCAGCAGGTGCCCGTGCCGCGCCCTGACGTGCTCCTCCAGCTCCTGCCCCGCCGCCTCCCCACAGAACGGGCACTCTGGCGGTGCCCCGGGGCAGCGGGAGCCCGGCGGGCCCGGCTCCGGGTGGGCTGTCTCCATGTGCCGCCGCAGTTCGTCGCAGCCCACGGCGGNGCGCGGCGGGGCGGCGTCCGCCATCTTAGCTCGGTGTGTGCCGCCGGTGCGGAGCGCTCCGGGACGGCGATCTCGCCTTTGGACGGCGGCGGCCGCCGGGCGTCGGGCGGGTCCGCCGCGATGGGTAAGGAGGGAAAAGCGCTGACAGCCGGCGGGTAGAAGTAGCAGAGGCTGCACCTATAGTGTTGCGGGGTGCCCGGTGCAGTCGCGTCCCCGGCGCAGGCCGGTCTGCCGCTGGCTCCGGCGGGGCACTGCCCTCACGGCAGCTCGGTCGGGGCTGGCACGGGGTGTCCGCTTCCTCAGGCTGGAGGGCTCTGCCATCCTCCGCCTTCCCTGCCTTGCTGCCGGTGGAGGGGACTTTCCACCCCTTCTGCTGGGGACGTGGGTGAGGAGCGCGGCTCCTCGCTGTGTGCAGCCGGGCTGGGTGGGCTGGGTGAGTGCCCGGCGCTCGGGCTGACAGGGCAGTCGGCCCTGCGGTCTCGGACCGGTCAGTCCTTGCGGGCTGGGCCGGTGCGAAGCCTGTGAGCAGCGTCCGGCCGGGGAGGGGGCGGAGGGACAGAGAGGCTCCGTGTTTAGTGAGCTTTATGTAGATAAGAAGGAGAAAAAAAGGAAAAAAAGGAAAAAAAAAAAAGTAGTATGATAGCTCTTAGACTATGCACAACAAGTGAGTGCAATGCAGGATGTAGCGGGTGGAGGGATTAGATGTTAAAACGGGTGTAGTTTTGTAGCACAGAAGTGCAGGCTCGCTTGGATCTAGATGCAGAAGGTATGAAACCAGGGATTGCCAGTCTTCTTGCCCTTATGATGGCTATATTAAAAGCCTTGTGGGGGGACTGAAGCTATAAGTTGCTCAGTTTTTCTTGTTAAAACAGTTTTGCTGAGACCTTCCTTCCAGTTGACCTTCTGTAACTCTCCAAAGAGCTGGTGACTGGGTTACTTTGAATGTGCATTTCTCTTATTCAGTCCATTTCTTGGCCTGACAGTTTCATTGGCACAACTAAATTAGCAAGGCATGAACGATTAGGAAAGGGATGGTGTTCTAGGACTAGATACTCCGGTAACATTGTTGGGAAAATAAAGTTACCATGACTATTGCTAGAAATTTGCCTTAGACAGTGGCACACTTAGTCACCTTGTGCAGAGATGTCAGCAGTTTACTTAGGTTCTTGTGAAACAAATCCTTGGGTGAAACAGGCTGCCGAGTCCTTGTGGTGTTGTCTTAATGTCAGCCTAAGTCTGTAGTCTGTTTGTCTTCTAATAGCTTGTGTTTATTGCTTGGTGGTCCTTGGTACTGCTGATAGAAAGAAAAAAAAACCCCAAAACAAAACAAACAAAAACCCCAAAACAAATTGTCTCAGCATGGAAGTTGCCAGAGAGTTGCGCACAGCTCAGGAGCTGTAGTTTACACGTTTTCTCCTTGTAGAAGAATTCCAGACCAGTGATAGTTTGTGTAGAGTCTTGTTTTTGACAGTTGTTTCTCAGATGAAGGCTTCAGTTCTAGCTTTAAAGGAAGGCACCATGCTATCAACAACCTTTTCCACTCTGTTTGATCATTCTGGTGACAGAATCGGGGACTATCACTTTTATCTTTCCACAGCTGACAGACCTGAAATGACAGTCAGATTCTAATCTCCCAAATTCATTAAAAGAACTGGTAATTGGAGTGAGACAGTAATTTTGTTCGTTTTAAATGAAGAAGAGTCTGGGTGCTACTGACCCTTAAATTATTTTCCTGCCCACAGTTAAGAAGGAAAAGCGTAGCCCTTAGATTCTGTTATGAGACAGTGAAAGTAAGGAAACAATGCTGTAAGGTATTAAATGAAGAAGTAATTACTGCAGCTTTTTTTCATGGGTTTGTCCTTATTTGTAGTACATTTGATGTCATCTTTATGAGAGGAGGAAGGAAATTTCTTTGCTTGCTTGCTGACAGAATCAAAATTTAGCAGCATAATGTCTTTGCTTTTTGTTTTTCAGTTTGCTTGTAAGATGCAGAGCTTCTTGTTACAGTAGCTTATGCCCTTGAACGCTGTATCTGATCCTTGAGAGGAGCTGTAGTTTAAACTGCAGTTTGGAAGTGCCTGTCTGGGCATAGGTTTTCTGTGACTTCGGCATTAAAGGTTTTTGTTGATGAACTGGGTATTGCAAACAGGTGCAGAAATGTACAGCGCTGCTGTAGATATTTTCCCAGTACAAGAGATGGTAGGTTTGGCCTTTTGGAGTAATTTTGTATTTTTTCAATAGACAACATGGCAAGCCCGGGTAAAGATAACTTCAGAATGAAAAGCTACAAGAATAACGCTCTCAATCCCCAAGAAATGCGCAGGAGAAGAGAGGAGGAAGGAATCCAGCTTCGGAAGCAGAAAAGAGAAGAGCAGGTAAGCGTCTTGGTGAGCTGTTCCCTGTTCAGTGCCTGTGGAGCTGTATCCAGGGGCCTGAAAAGACTTGAGCACACTCATCCTCTGGAGTGGAATCCCGGAGTGCCAGGTTGGATGTCTGTTTTCTTTGCAGTTGTGGGATGCACAAGGCAGCTCTCAATAGGATCAAAGAAAAATAAACAGAAGCCCTTTTAAGTTACTAGGGCACACAGAGGACAGAGCTGTGACTTTTAATTTTAATCCATAGCCTAGGTTTAAACATCTGAGACTAGACCAAAAGAACACTCATATTTCCAGTAAGAATTTGTAACCTTGCATTCTCTGCTAGAGCTGGGTCAAAATTTTGCTGTATGAAGGGAGAGGATTGTTTTCATCTTTGATACTATGCTTCGAATTGCCTAAGAGCTCTTCTGCACTAACTTTAATAAAGTGGTTACCGGTTAGTGTCCCTGAACTATCACACAAACATTTGCAGTTGTTCTCACTGAATTTTTAGTGATCAGAGTACATGGGACTTTGTATCATTTAATAGTTTGTCATAGTGCCTCTTCGCAAAATGTTTCTTGCCGGGAAAGTAAGGGATGTAGTTTGTTTCTCTGTTTGGTCTAAAGTGGATTAGTTTGTCTCCCAGAACCTAGAGAGTGTCCCAGGCTCTGAGGTGGGAATTCTTACCCTTCCACTGGGAAAGTGGTGCATGGAAAAAGAATTACAATTATTTGGGCCAGAGGAGTAAGAGTCAGAAGTGGTGAGGTACTGGAGCACTTACCTGTGAATGGGGAACTGCATTGCCGTTCCTGCTAAAAGTTTTGTTTATGTATTTTGTAGTAAATGCTCCCTAGATAAACTATGAAAATCATGGTTGTTTCCTCTCCGATGCTGACTGTTTAACAATGAGTTTACTGTTATGCTCTGCTTGGTCTTACTTTGTTGGACCCTGGTGTTTTTCAGCTCTTCCTGGCCTGAGAATGAGTGCATGTAAGGAGATGAGACCTCTTGTGCTCCAGAAGAAATTGTGACTGGTAGAAAGACCAAACAAGTTTATAATTTTCAACCAAGACCTTCTGTGTCCTTGTTGAATGCTAGAAAGAATGGCTGGTCTTCCAAAAGTGGAATGTTGTTTCTTCTTCCTTTGTGGGTTTCAATGGAGCTAAGCCTCTTTTGCAAAGCTTATGCTTTTTATGTTTTGTGTCCAGAATTATGACCAACCCATAAGTGCATTGAACAGGGAAGAGAATGCCTTGGTTTAGGTTCCTGTTGAATAGAATTCACTAGAGTTGAATGGAGTTGTTCAGCAATTTTGGCCATGTAGAACAGCAGAAACCTAGGTCTGCAGACACCTAGAGGGACAAAACTGTCAGGATTTATAGTTGGTTTCATTATTATGCTTACAGGTGAAATCTGGGGCAATAGACTGAGAGTCTATAATTTCTTTCTAAAGGTACAGATGTAGTATTCTTAGAATTGTTGGTTACACTAGATGGAAGTATAGTACTGGAACACAGATGAAAATTTAGATTTAGTATCTAGAGGAGAACAGGTCCATATGAATGTTTTGCTTGTATGCCAGAAAATGAAGAGGCACTCATTGAATAGAGTTTATTAAATACTACAGTGCTGGTTTGTATTCTGAGCATAGGCAGTGCATGCAGCCAATTGTAAAGTGATTTTTGGACATGGAGAATATTTAATGTTGCATGGTTCAGAAGTTCACCAAAAAATATACACTATTTTTTTCTCTTCTGTATGAAAATGATGCTTCTGGTTTAATCTTTGCTCAGCTGGGTATGAAATACAGGTGCTGCTTAGTACTGGTCTGTAGAAGGGAGGGATGCAGTGTGCTGAGACACAAACATTGCCTATGTGTTGATGCCTATAAACTAAGAAAGGGGAAAGTAGCTTGTAGAATACTATTTCTTGCTTAAAACGCATGCTAATTATGAGGGATAAAAGACTAAAAACAAAAAGATCTGTATCTTCTTTTTCTTGTGGAAAAAAATTATGGATGTTTATAACTAGTAAGAATTTAGTTCTAAATGTCAATCTGAAATGTTGCTGTGCAGTTTCTCAAGATACAGATATGATAGTTTTTCTCCTTTGTGTTATGTAAACTTTTGTATAGAATTCCCCTTGCATTGGTGAATAGAAATGAGAGTAGGTAAAATTCTTCGACTGGTATTGGTGAAAGCATTTCTTCAAGTGTGTGTCATCAGTACCCACTCTTTGGTAACTCCCAATCTCTCCCAAAAATTTCCCCATTGCTCAGCTGTTTAAACGCCGAAACGTGTCTCTCCCGGGAAATGAAGAATCCATGGTAGAAAGCCCAATTCAGGATCCTGATGTCAGCTCTACTGTTCCTATTCCAGAGGTAAAAACTGCAGAGTGTGTTTAGAATGTTATCTATTCGTGTGCAGAGTACCACATTATAAGAAATCCTCCTTGCATTTTTAGGAGGAAGTTATTACGGTAGATATGGTACAGATGATTTTTTCAGATGATCCTGATCAACAACTCACAGCAACTCAGAAGTTCAGAAAATTGCTCTCTAAAGGTAGGTAAACATTGCCTGTTTTTTCTATTTTCTTCCTTCTATGTTATTATGAATTATACTTACAGTCAGTTAACCTTTAGTTATGTTTTATTTTAAAATAGATCTTGCAGAAACTTGTAGTTCTGTTTGTAAAGAAACTGCCAAATCTTTTCTGACCTAATGGCTAAATTCAGAAATCTTCATTATTTTCACGTTAAGTCTTTCAGGCAAAGTTAAAAACAAGGATGTTTTTGATTGAGGTGTTCAGGGCAGTAACTAGCTGGGCACTATCATACTTACAGTAATTGTTGCAGTGATTCAGCTTCTCATTCTCCTTCTCTACTCAAGGGGAAAAATATTACATGGCTGGCAAAGAAGAGTTGTAATTTGATTTTGCTGGGGCTGTAAAACATGCTGGAATGTGTATAGCATGATAGGTAAAGGTGTGCTTGGTCTTCTAAAATGGTATTCAGTAACCATCATTGCTCTTCTACCAACCTGAGCTATTGGTGGAAAAAAACCCAGTGTTTTGTGATGTGTTACTAATGTCCAGCTGATAATAGTACATGTTACTTTTATTATATGTAACAGAGTGTTTACTACATTGTAGCGCTTCATAGAGGAGGTCCTGCAGTCTTCCGAGTGAAAAGTTTGTGACTCCTTTTGAAATGAAAATGATTGAATGAAATTTTGATAAGATCTACAAATCGTATTCATGGGTTTTGTCATTCTGAAATAGTAATTTATTTGGTCTTTTTACACAGATATGTTTGTTTTTATTCCCTAGAGCCTAATCCACCTATAGATGAAGTAATTCAAAAACCAGGAGTAGTACAGAGATTTGTGAAATTTCTAGAGAGGAGTGAAAATTACACTCTGCAAGTGAGTTCAGCTTGTACTGATTGGGGATTTGAAATGGGATTAGAAACCTTCCAAAAGAGCTTTGGAAGGCACATGTTGTTTTGTTTGGTGGGGGTTTTTAGTAACCAGATATAATTGTTTTTCACCACTGAAGCCATATGTTTTCATCATTGGTGCTAAACATGTGACTTTGTGAATTTCACAGTAGTCTTTAGGGTCATGTATTCAGCTGGATATCTTGTGTGTTGAAAGCAGGAGGTGTTCAAGAGGATTTACAGAGTGGTGTATTAAGGCCATCAGCAATGATATGTGAGCAGAATCTGTCCCATTAAGTGTTGAATATATGGTAGTACTTTTCAGCTGAAATCTTAGGAAAGAAAAAATACAGGAAACTGAAAGGCATGTTTGAAACCCTTTAAGAAAATCTTTGAGAAATATCTAATTAATGGTAGGAGTAGCTAGTTCTGTCTACTCCTCCATGGGAATAATACTTAGGCCGCATGGACATTTGTTCTAGAAGAATTAACTTAATATTGAGTAAACAAAGGATATTTGTGCTAGTTAATAGTGATTCGAAATCTTTTTTAGTTCTGTAGGCCAAAACCTAAAAATAATGTAGTTACTGAAGGTTCTACTAAAGAGAGATTTTGTCAATGCCAGGTATTTTATTGTATAGAGAGTACTGTAATAGTAATTGCATTTCAGTGGAAAGGAAAAAAAAAAGTTGGAAAATCAACTTCAGAATCTCTTATGTCAAACTTCATGTCATGATTTTAAGTTTCACTGCTCAGTCATTTAACATGATTATGTTTGTGTTCCTTCCTCAACAGTTTGAAGCAGCTTGGGCTTTGACAAACATAGCATCTGGAACTTTCTTACACACCAAAGTTGTAATTGAAACTGGAGCTGTTCCCATTTTTATTAAGTTGCTTAGTTCAGAACATGAAGATGTACAGGAGCAGGTAACTCTTCTTGAGAGATTTTATAACTAATTAAAAATGAGTTACAAATACCTGTTTCGGGGTGTGTGGGGTTAGAGAGGCTTCAAGCCCCATTTGCCTACTAGCTTGTTGATCTGCCTCCAGGAAGATTAAAATTTACTGTCACTGTTTTCTCCCTCATGGATTTTTTTTCCTATTCTATAATATTTGCTGTAAAAAGTACAGATTATCTGTAAAAGTTGATTTGCAAGCATATGTAAATTCACTTGGATGCTTTGCTTTTTAAGGCAGTGTGGGCTCTTGGAAACATTGCTGGTGATAACGCAGAATGCAGAGACTTTGTTTTGAACTGTGGAATATTGCCACCTCTCTTGGAGTAAGTATTGTAAACTAATGCATTTACATATGTTGTACATGTATAAATAAATGAAAACTTCAACTTAGAATTTACTTGAGAAGAATATAAGTGTTTGTCTAAATTGAGAATCATAACGGTACAATAAGAAGCAATTTAACGTTTTGGATTACATGAGTTTCATACATATCTTTAAGTAGTCCATGACTGGAAGCTTTTCAATGTTTGCAAAGGAGAGAAGTGTTACTTCACAGGTATGAAATTTCTGTATTGTGCCAACTCTGTGTTGTCAGATTTCTGAATGTATGGGGTGGGAGACATGATTTAATTCCCACTTGTATTTGTATGGTTCCATCTGCCTGGACAATAAGCTGTTTTCTCCACCTTTGTTCAGTACCTCCAAGTTCTGGTATTCCTATTTATCTATTTGCTTGCTGAGATGAGCTGACAGAGTACTTGTTACATCAGCTGTGTTCCACTAGAAGATTTCTCTTCAGTAGGAATATCATTCCAGCATTTACAATGTGCTTGCCATAGTATTTTCATCACAGGGAAAAAATTGCACAATACAAATGTTGCTCAGTTTATTACCTCTTAAAGTAATAAAAAAGCTTAAAACATTTGTAAAATAGCTCAGAATAGCAGAGGAAAACACGATTACCTTCACCAAGGGCTTAAAGAATTAATATTTTAGACATTTTGGTGTGTGTCTGAAAGTGAGCCTGATTTTTCCGGTGTTGAATCTTTCATGTTCTATTTGGCAAAAACAAAAATAATGTGTTAATTTTTTTACAAGAACTTCCAAGTTAAAGCTTTTTATGGAACTATTTTTATTAATTTCATTCCCTGAGTGAAAACATCGAAGTTCATTCTGTGCAGGGTTGCATCTCCTAACCCCTTCTAAAGACCCTCAGAAAGGTTTAATTGAATGATTTTTCCATATAAGAGGTTTTTTACTTTATGTGTATGTGTGTGATTTGGAAATGAGACATCCCAAAATTATGCAAAATAATCTGCTGAGATTCAGTTGATCTTAAGAAAATTGTTGCAGCATGTGAGATATGAAGATAAATAAATTTAAACTAGTGACCAATAATAGAATTTCTCTTCCTTATTTGATGTTCAGTTGGTAACAATAGTCATAAAATTACCTAAATTTTAATAAGAAATCACTTTTTTGTTATTGTTGTCCCTCA
This sequence comes from Pycnonotus jocosus, assembly GCA_013400435.1. NCBI lineage: Eukaryota > Metazoa > Chordata > Aves > Passeriformes > Pycnonotidae > Pycnonotus > Pycnonotus jocosus. The sequence continues at coordinate 54,920 of VWYP01016422.1, forward strand.
CAGACTGTTAACAAATTCGAATCGTCTTACAACAACTAGAAATGCAGTCTGGGCTCTCTCAAATCTTTGTAGAGGAAAGAACCCACCTCCAGACTTCAGTAAGGTATAATAAAGTAGTAGTTTTGAGAAATCAGAAAGCTAAAGAATACTTACATTTGCAATATTTTATAACAAACAGAATCTTTGAATCTGGATATAGATGTACATTTTATGTTTTTAATGTCATCACACAGTCTTGCCCATCTGTTGTATCTGTGAAAAATCATCTACTTTGGCACTTATCAGCAATAAAATCATACCACTTAAAAACTTGAGACTACAGTCTTGTGCAAATAGTCATACACGGGTGTGAAGAGAAGGACAAATTATACATTCAGCACTAAACCATGTCGGGCAGTATTTTTTCCAGAACTGTTGTAGAGAATGTGAGTTATAATTGAAGGTTCCTCAATATTTTTTTTTTTTGTTCTACAATTGTGAGTGCATGCTGCATGAATAAAATTTTGAGTTTCCTGCTCTGTCAGATGCAGTTAAATCAGACTTTGATGACAGAGAGCAGAGGTCCTATATGCTCTCCCCTTTTTATTTCTTCTCTCTAGTATGTGGCTATAAAGACTGTAGAGACTAGTAGGAGTTTTAGCTTATTTTCAGTATGAAATTAATTTCAGATAAGGTTAATGACTTTTAAAAAGCTGAACGTTGGATATTCTGGTAGAAGAGACTGAGGTTAAATGATCATTAAAGTTAATCTGGAGTGAGTTTACCTCATGACTTAGTAATTACTAACTAGTAGTTATTGCTACTTATTAATTCTTGAAGAAATATTAACAAAAAGGGGAGATTTCCAATATTAGTTAATTGATCACCTCACAATGACTCTGCCTAACCTATATCCTTTACTAGTGTTTTGTTCTGGTAGTGAAAAAACAAGATTTTTTTTGCGGCTTGAATACAAAATCTCTCAGGAAAAGGACGCCCTGTAGGCAGCTGCTAATAAGAACAGGTCCTCTGCTTCTTGCCCTTTGCAACACAG
>VWYP01016423.1:0-15419 GCA_013400435.1 Pycnonotus jocosus
AGGTGTTACAGAAAACAATTTTTCTGGCTGAAACATCAAGGCATGAAGTTTTCTCATAGGGGAACACAAACTGTCTTTCAGAATAAACAAAGGACAGATGTTTGAAAAACTTTCCCCCACCTGTATTGAATGAAGGCAGACAACAAATTCCCTTTTCTCATTAAAAAAAAACCAAAAACAACAACAACAAAAAATTAAAACCTATGGCTTTATTCCAGCATGAATGAAGAAATTCTATGAAGGCATCATGTCTACCATTTCTCAGAGAATTAAGAAGAAGCAAAGGAAAACAACTAATCCTCCAAATACATTTATTCTACTGTCTTTAAAGGAGATGGTTCAAATCACAAACTCATCAAATTATGTTGGCTGTTAATCAACTAAATATTTAGAAGAGACGGTGCAGTGAAATGAAATTTAGGATGCTCATCTGTGGATGTCATTCAAGATAGTTTGGTGTAATAGCATGGAGACATTAAGAAAGAAGCAATTCCAGTCAACAGGGAATACTTTTAAATGTGAATATGCCTGTGGATAGCTCTGTGCTATCTGATCCTCCTTTGGCTGAGTGTATCACCAGCCGGTGACAAAGACTCAGTTTGTGCCTTACAAATTGAGCCCTGTAGTGTCAAAATGTTTTCCAGCAGCAGCAGATCAAAAGTTATAGCTCATGTGTAATCTGTGGGGTTTGTTTTTACTTCTAGAGGAAAATATGGCTTGTGCCATGTGGCAGAGCTTTTCAAATGCACATGTTGAAGGCTCTGCTTTAAGGATGAAAAAAATGAAGTGTGAGAGCAGGAAGTTGTAGCTTCTTTTGTGACTTTGCACTGCAGATTGTTACTGAATGTCTGGAATTCAGTACACCCCTGGTCTTCACCCTCTTTTTCTGTCTTCATATTTCTTCATGCTAAAAATTTTGTGAAATTAGTTTCTGGTGTAAAATTTATACAGCACACGGCAGAAGTGAAACCAGCAGCAGCTGGATACTCCAAAGTTTATTCATTACTACAGCTAGGTGTAAGGAACAAGTTTATTTGCTGTATCTCCCAGGTGTTTTCTATCTGTAGGACACAGTCTGCTGCGTTAGTTCATATTTCCCCCCGTTCTTACTCTGCAATCTCATTTGTATGTGCAAAAAGCAGACAAGAAACCATAAAAACAGATCTGTCCTGTGACCTTGGCATTCTCTGGGCACTCACAAACAGGAAATGTGAGACTTGTCCAGTATGAGATTTGCTCATTATGAGGCACAAAAACAACAACAGAGATGGGGTGGATGAACAGAAGCTCCCCTACTCTGCTGCAGCATCCTCCCACCTTGCAGGTAGCTCACACAGGTCTCCTGCCAAAGAAAGAACACCAAGTTAGATGTGTTCATACAAGGATTGTTAATTTTATCCTTAGGAGAAACTACAATTCCCTCCCAGTCGTGTCAACTCATACAGAGGGCTGTTATGGGGGTAAGATAAAAAAATCCATCCTACTTTCAAAGTGGTCTGCTACCCAGCAAATGTGCCAAGTGGTCCCTGCTTTTTAACGAGACACCTTGGTAAAAAGTTCTCTTGATTCTCAAGAGATGCCCAGTGCTGAAGATACTCTTAAGAAATAAACCTTTTCATGTATGCAGAAAGAGAGGAAGAGTTCCTTCCTAAAGGAAAATATAACTTATAGGTGAGATTCAGCTTTATGCTTCTTTTACAAAGCATTTCAAAGGCTGTAAAAAAGGTATTGAAATGGAATAAAACAATTTCATCCCTTATAAAGTGGAATTAATGATCTAAGCTTGATACAATGATTCTGTGTCTGCAGAAGGGTTTTAGCACCTAGTTCTGACTGAGAAAGGGCAGCCTACTCAAAATAGGTGTTTACAACCTGTTTATTTTTTTAAACCTTTTCTTACTTGCTTCTTTCAATTTGAATTTTCACACAGGAAAAAAACTCCAAAATACAAAAAAAATCCCTGAACCCCAAAAGAACCCCAACCAATCAACCAGACCCCCCAAATAAGAAAACAACAATGAAAACAGAAGAAAGACTCCAAAACCTCAAAGCTCTACATAAAAGATGCAACAGCAGGAGAATCTCTGAGCAGAAAACAGAAGAGATTTTTCACAATGAGCATGTCCAACTTCCTGGGCCAGGCACAAGAGACACTGAGATATCCCCATCCTTGGAAGGGGTTCAAAATGTGAGTAGTGTGACCATGAGCACGTTTCAGATCTGATTTCGAAGACTGGAATCTTTGACTCTAACTTGGAACATGACCCTGATGAGGCTGAAGCACACAATTCCAGGTTTCCTTCCTGACCGGAATTGTTCTCTGAGTCCATGACCCACAGGGTACAGATGACCTCCAGACACTCTCAGCTGTGGAGTCCAGGGACAGTTTCCAACAATAGCCAATGGCACATGCCCAGGGAAGGGTATAAGCACAAGGTGGGACATTGTTTTTTCTCCCCTAACCATCCACTTTACAAAAACCGATGCAAAGACACGGAGCCAAAGGTGGTATCTTTATAATAAATAACCCAGACAGGTTTTCCAGCCATCAATCCATCAGACCACTTTAATTTTTAGCTTTCCAGCAATTCTGAGATACACTCAGGGGTTTCTTTCAGAAAGGATTGAGGTACTAGCAATGATGAATTGCATTTCCAGCACAGGCATGGAGTTGCACTGGGGAGCCTTTCAACCTCTGTTTCTCTGTCCTCTTGACCTTCTTGTCATTTCAGCTCTAAATGACTAAAAATAAGGGTTTACCACACTTCAGTGTCCCCTTAGCACGCCACAGCTATGTGATTGAAACAACAGGGGCAGGAAAATGGTTTCACTGGGGGGAGGCCATGCCCAAGGTCTTTGCATTGATAAACAAAGGGATGTGAATCCCTCAAAGGGTCAGTGATAAGCACTTGTATGGTGCTTCCTCAGATCTTTCAGTGTGCAGAGTCTCATTTATTCTCTACTGTCACAACCCACAAAAGGGCTTTAAAAAAACCTCTTAACATCCATAAGGCCTCATATATCCAATAAAGCTCTTTATTTTTTCTCATGGAGAGGGACCTTCGATTAAACTCATAGGTTTGGATGCAGCGCACTGTAGTAAATTAAAAACCCCAGACATTTTGATTAACTCATATTTCTAGAGCTAAGGCAAAACAAATATGGATGACACTGAAAAAATGTATCATGCTCAAGTTATTGCAAGGATCAAATGTTTTTTAATTAACTTAGCAGAAGCCATGAATCTTTGTTTTAAAAATTGATTTTGTTTTCAGTAATCAAGTCATTTATGTACATTTTAAAGCAGAAAAAGAAGATAAATGGTTTGACTTACACAACATGGCCTACAAAATCGGTCTGCAGAACTCTGGCTCTTCTAGTTTTGTCTCAGCAAATTTTCACTCTTTGCCTTTCTGATTTTCAAGCTTAAAAAATACATAAACCCAAAACTCTCTAAATCCATGACCTACTGCTTCAGTGTTAATCTTTCAGACCTTCTGACTTCTTTATCTGAATTTCTGATAAAGGGTAAGGATGTTTAAGTCCCAGCAGCACACCGGTGTCAATCACTGGAGCCTCACTATCTCCTTGTGGTGTGAACCACCATGTGTGGGCCAGGTGTGTCTTAGGACGATGGCTGGGACTTGTCTGCACTGGACATCAGGCAACTTTTAAAAATTATAGTTTGTAAAGCTACAGAGAAGGGATCCTTTTTGTCCTTGGGTCTGAAAGTTTAAAAAATCCCAGTGAATTTCTCTGTAAATATGATGATCTGAAGAAATGCAGGAAAGATGAACTTTCCCAGGCCACATAATTAGTGAAGTCCAACAGCTGAAAAGCCTTGAGCACATCATGCTTCATGAGCAAAGTCCTTCTGGGCCACCTCATTTACCAGCAATGTCAAGGGAGGCACCTGAGTCAGTTCAGGATGGAGTTCTTTGGCTCGTATGAGCAGAGAGCAGGGTCTTTCAAACATAAAACTCCTGAAAAAGTGAAAATTGGCATTGTTCAGCTAATTTTTAGTTTCCGCTTAAATAAGGAAAAAAGAAGAAGAAATAGAGACAAGAGAAATTCAAACCTTTTCTTGATGTCTTTGCATCTTCTTATCTCTCATTCATGGGGGAAGGACTGTTTCGATGGACAAATTCAGACTGAAAACCACAGCTCCTGAAGCCCTCCCACAGATTCTGTCTGACCTTGACTCACCCACTACTTGCCTGTTCTCCTTTCAGCTAATCAAAATGCAGATAAAGTCACAGTTTGAGACAGGACATTTCAAATAAACTTAAAGTCATTAGAAGAATCTTATTTAAAAAGAATATCAGCCACTAAAATAAAGAGAAAGTTAAAAATTATAAGCATATCTTCCACCTTCTGCATCATTCCTTAATAACTGCATACCTTAACTGAATGAAGTCAATTTTATAAAATATACTTGGTTTAAATTCAGAATTTTTATCTTGCTTTAATATGCAATTACTGTGCCAAAAGTAGTGAAATTACAATGAAAACCTGTTTCACTGCATTGGAACAGTTTATGACTTCATATGTAATTGTTTGTTCCCTCTGCTCATTTAAATGGAAATATCATCATATAGATGCTTTGTTAGGATTTCTGAACACTCTTTCTGAATCACACCTTTCTTTGTGAGGTGGTTTCTCAGCCACACTTTGTGTGTGCAAATCTGTGACACCTGAGCCTTCCTGTGGCACTCAGAAGACACAGAGAATGAAGGGATCAGTCAGCATGGGAAGAAACCAGGGGTTCAAAACTCCAGTTTGCTGGCAAATTTAGAAGCCTTTGCAAAGCTATATTGTTTTCATTTCCCTGAGATCCTGGATGTTACTTTCAATTCAGATATCCCCCTACCCTTTTTTTTTTTTCCTGTTTTCTTTCTCCCTCCCCTTCCCTCCCCATTCTCCTTCTCTTTCTCTTTCCCTTTCCTTACCCCTTTACCTTCCTCTTTCTTTGCCCTTCCCTCTCCCCTAGGCCATCCTAAGCCTGCTGGGGGCACTGACACCACAATTTAGAGTTTGTGTGGAGGGTTTTAACTACAATAGGAAGGGATCCTGCCCTCATTCACACAGGTGATGTGGGCAGATATTTCCAGATGCTCCTCTTCCTTTGCCTTTTTCAGAGGGGAGAGGAGACGGAGGATCAAAATTACTTCTGTTAAAATATTTGTACTGAGGACAATCTTTAGAAAACAGTTAAGGTTTAAAAAGCTATTTAAAGCTGAACAAGAGCTGTGGTTGGTTACTGTAGTACCCATTAATGAAGCTAATTGTGAGGATGTGGAGATAAACAGTGAAATCCTTGGCAAAAGGTAACATACAGCACAGAAAGCACAAAAAGGTAAACAAAATTTCACTTGTACAGTTGAATTTCCCACATTGCCCATCGGTTCACTGCATGGCTTATGAAATCTGGTCTGCAAGGTAAAGGCCAAGGAGCGTTTTCTCTGGAAAAAGCATGTTGTATTTGTAGGAAAAAACCCTGTCTGACAGAGGTGATCTGCTGCTCAGACTCACCTACAATCTGTCATATAAATGGGGCAATTTTTCAGCTGCTGGATTTGACAGTGGTCTGGGAAGAACCAGGCTGGTGGGAAAAGGGATTTGGACAAGGACATTTCCACTGCCAAGTAAACAAAGCTCTCAGGGATGAGGAAACTGTGTCCTTGGTATAACCACAGGAGGATCTCCTGCCAGGGACAAATCACAGAGACACAAGCAGTTACAAACCCATCAAGTATTGAGGAAAAGTGTAAGAAGAAAAGGATTTGAGGAAAGGATAAGGAAAAATGCAAGCTTGAATCAATGGAAGTCTTTCACAGTAGATTTTAAAATGGACTTCATTTCTAACAGGGTGTGTGTTCGTTTAGTGTGTGCAGATGAACGCAACTATGACAAAAAAATACCTAAACAGACTATTTGAAGCACTCTCCTCATTCATCATGGCTACAAAGTGTGGCATTTCCTTGTACTTTTTTTTTAAACCTGTGCTAATTGACATCTGCAATAATGTAACAATAACTGTGTCTATTTAAATGTACTAAACCTTGTGTGAGGAAGAAATTGCAACTTGCTTTTTTTCCATGTTGAAATTTCTGCCACTTTAACAAAACATTAAGTATAGAACATATTTCTTGCAAAATATAGAATTGGAGAAAATGATGTGCATAGTTAATTTTTTTCTATAAAATGAAAATAAATTTATTTTATTCAGCTCTGACTGGTATTATTATTAAATGCTAGCCTTTGGGTTGGGTTGGGTTGGGTTGTTTACTTTGTACAACATGCCTTGGAGAAAACCTCAAATATATTATGTCTGTTTTCCTGATGAACCTTTCATTGAATTTGCAGCCATCTCCTCAGTTGTTCTGTAAAGAGAATTTCTCTCAGGCAGATAAGATTAAAATTATATAGATATGACATGAGTCAAAATGAACCTGGCACTCAGAAAAATTTTGCTATTTAGACCCGTCAGAAGGCACAATAAGTGTTGTCTCATTTTAGTAATAAGATCTTGCAAAATGTGTTGTATTTTGATAACAGGAAGATGGGATAATCCATCACATCTCAGGGTGTTGAAGAAGGGCAATGAGTTGCCCCTCCACCCCACTGTTTACTCTCACCTGGTCCAGCCCCGAGCAGCTCCCAAAAGCTGCCTTTGTGCAGCTGCTCCTGGCTCAGAGAAATTTAATTTATAGCGGAAATTCCACTGCTCTGCTTTGGAGAGAGACTCTGCTCATGGGCATCAGCAATGAGGAGGATGACCAAACACTTAACACACGTGCTCCTCACATGCATTTTGTGAGGTTTTCATATCTACACGCCTCCCCAAACGATGTTAATGAATACAGGAAATGCTCTTTGTATTAACACAGAGGCAGGCATAGAGACTCTCTCTCCTCCCACCAATCCATCTACTTTTCCTTTCCTTTTTCAGGATAAAACTCAGGCCAGGTTCCCAAATTTCCCACAGCATTATAACTTTACTAATGGGCCCATAAATCCCAAATAAGCAAAATAAATAAATGAACAGTGGTCTGCTGGATCACTACGGACTGAGAAATTCTGGGTAAAATCCAGAGAAGATGCAAGATTTAAGAAGTTTGTGTCAAATATAACTGTGGGAGAAAGTGCACAGGCAAATAGCTCCATTTTAGTCTCACTTCATCACGTTCTTCCTGTTGATTCACTCATTCCTTTCTCCTCACGGTATGAATGTCAGTGTCATGTTAATGCCTTTTTCACCACCATTTAGAAAGTCAATTTATCAGAGCATTGAAAAAGACCTATTTAAACCTCCAAATACAGCTGAAAAATATTCTTCTCTGTAAAGAACTCAAATCCAACTTTCTCTGAAAGCCAGAAATCGTTTTAATAGACACTAATTCAAAATGTACTTAAAAAGTTAATGTTATGTATAACTGGGAAAACCCTAATATTTTTTTTCTTTTATGTCTTTTTTTGTGATTTTCNNTTTTACTCTCTCCTTTTATGTTATTTTCTGCAAATGCCTGATTTGGCTCAAAAGACTTTTCCAACCAGACAGTCCTGCAAGAGACCTGAACTGATTCACGTTATTTGACACCTGAGCAGACTTTCTGCTTCCCCATGCAAGGCCCATGATATCTGTGTGATTTAATCTAAAATAAAAAGCAGTGGGTCACTCCAAGGCTGAAAAAGCAAAGGTGATAAAAGACCACTAACAGCAAGATTAGTCCTGTTATTTCTGGGGCACCAGCAGGAAGTACATGCTTCTAAAAGTAGCTGTGGCTACCCACGTGTACTTCTCTTTTCCCTGTTAGAGAACTGAGCAACTTAAATTAAAAAAAAAATCAGTAGAGATGTGGTTAAAAATTTGCACGACAGACTGAATTTTCTCAAAATTATTCCATTCAAACACAAGGAGTTGTAACTTATGTTATAAACTAAACTGAGACATTGTGTCTGTCATCATCTCCAGGAAAATATAATTTATGTTATTTTTGCTGTCAACTGTGAAGTTCTTGTATATTCCCTGAGAATCATGCCAATCTTTAGTAAGTCAGCTGGTTTGGGGCTCTTTAACAAATGGGAGATAAATCAGTACAGGATAGTTCATCTCTATCTAGTTTGTGAATCTCCCCTCATCAACATGCACAGAGTCGGCAGCAGAGACAACCTTGGGGTTTATATTTTTACTTTCTATTGAGAAGAGAGGATACATAGGAAGCTGCTTTCAATAATATTGTGGATATGCATTTGTATTTATGTGTGAACATACATATTCGCCTGTAGAGACATCCCACACACTGATACTGGTATATCCATAATTTTATAGGTGTTAGAGCAGGTGAGGACAGGAGCTGGCACAGATAACAACTCCCCCAGCAGCCCCTTGAACATGCAGAGTATGTCAACACCCTCAGATATTGCTGTGAACTACTGCGGTAAATTCAATATGAACATGCCCTCACACTTTTTTACTGCAGAGCCCCTCAACCACCCAACAGAAGGAATCACTCTGAACCACTCAGGGGTTTCTGAAAAGCCTGCTCAAGAGAAACCAGATGGGACAGCAGCAGTGCTAAACATTTCAGGATGTTAGAGTAATATCTATAAAACCGAGTTACATTATTTGAGTAGACCAGTGGTTCCACAGCTGCTAAATGCCACACACTACTTTCATTAGGGAATTGAGATATTTAGCAAGGAACACATGAGATGGAAACAGAGGAAACTTGGGTGGATGTTGCTATGTTACAGTGATTCTTCTGAGAAACCTCTGCAGTGGAGAGAGGATTCTTCTGAGAAATCTCTGCAAACTGCAGAGATGGTGCACTCCAAAGCCAGCCCATTAATTTGGTCATCTTCTCTGTTACAGAAGATTTCCCAGTTACTCCTGGGAATGGACTTGCTTGTGTAAAACCAGGTCAGGGTGTCTGGGGGAGAATCCTGGGACTGAGGAAAACCTGCAGCCCCATGAGCATTCAGGGTCTGCAAGGTGAACTAAAGCATCTCTCCCACAGCACAGACCCTGCCTGCCATGAGCCTTTTTGAACAATTGGAAACTCAGGTTCTCAAGGAATTAAAATTCATTGTGTTGAGAAAACAGATCAATTTGTGTGTGAAATTAAAGCAAATAGATTATTTGTCATCTCGAATGAGAAGTAGCAAGAAACATACTTTCCAAGAAATCTCGAATTAGTCTAAACCGAGAATCCAACCTGTTGTGTCTACAACACCAGGGAGACACTTTGATCTGCCTTGCTGACTTTTTCCATTGATAGGACACTGAAAAGTTTCAGGTATACCTAACAAATTACATTTGTGTAATGTCTCTAATATTTTCAGTAAAAAAACCCAGATATAAGTGTGCATGTCATCTTTGATTACAAGTGAGAACATTTATTATAAAGGACAGATAAGGCTTTTAATGTGGTGATTAACTGTTTGAAAACCAAGATTATAACCTCAGGAGTACATTTATCGCTGGCTGGGACCATTCCCGGACACAGAAGACCAATTGGCTATGCCAGCACTTCATGAAATCAGGCCCTGGCACAGCTTTGGCCTCTGCTGACCACCAGGTCCCTCTGTAATTCCTGGGCATGTTATGGCAGCAACAACACTAAAAGAACATTTACAAACTAGCAATTGTCTGTAAAAATCTTGTTCTAGAAACAAAGTGAGTTTATGATGATCAGCTGCAGCTTGTGGTGTGTCTATTCATGCTGCTGGGCAAAGATGTTTTAAAATATATTGAATTTCCTAATCTAGACAGAGTTCTTGATTTCCAGCTCCATGGTAAGGACTGCAGTGTTAAAAGAAACAGCAGTATATATATTTGTCTATTCTACCTCAAAATCCTTACTGGTTTAATTTATTTACAAAATGTTTTGGGTTGGTTTTTTTTTACACCAACACTTCCCAACAAGAACTTTAGCTGTTTTTTCATGCTGCAGAGCCTGAGGACAGAGCACCAGCTAGAGGACTCAGAAAGGAAACACTCCCTGGTCGACCTTTGAGTGGTGGACTTTTGTTTTTCAGAGGCTGCCTATGGATATGTGCATGTCGTAAGGAAGGAGCCGAGTATCAAACAGACATCAATACGATTAGGTTTGACCTCATCGTTTTTTCTTTATTCCCTATATTTATGTGGTTACAGAGTAGAAGCAGGCACAGCTAAAACAATTGCGATTGGTTAAAACCTCATGTTCAAGCGCTCGAAGTGTTTGTCCATTGGCTAGCGTCTTTTGGCAGCAAATTCTTCTTTGTTCTGTCTTATGATCAGCATTTCTGTCTTGAGCATCTATGAGAAGGTACAAGAAGTTGTTACACGCCTTCAGCTTCTGTGGGGAAGCATCTGTGAGAAGGACCAATGAGTTACAACATCTGCTACTTTTTTTGCAAATTCAAGTCAATGTAGGAACAGCACAGCACAGAGCAGGCACAGTACAAAACCTCATACTGTTCCCTTGATAGCAGGGATTGTCCAAACCTTCAATCAATAGATTGTGGCCTTGCTCTTCTAAAAATTCCTCTACAGGTGCAGATAGGACACGTTAATGTCCCTCTTAATCTGAGGGTTAAAGAATGGGTTACAGAGAGATGATGTATTCAAAAAAAACCACTCAAAGACTCTCTGCATATGCTCTCTGCCATGATGCACATGAGAATAAGGTTTTGAGTTTTGCAGTGCAATAAAACCCTCTCCCAATTCTTCCTACTCTCCCTGAAAGTATGTAACAGGAATAAAGGCAGAGGGAGAGAAGCGAGAATGTCTCATTAACTCAGGAAAAGGGCAAGTGAGTTGAAAGTTCCATTTCATGCAAGGATAATGTACTTTCCTTTTAAAAATGAATCACAAGACTCTTGTGTACTTTATGTGATCTGCTGTACATTCATATCATGTTCTGGAAAAAAGTCCACATTATTTCAACACAATAGTTGCTGAAATCAAAGGGAAAAGAACCCCAAACAAACCAAAAAACCCTAGCAGAACAATATTTGACTAGAAAATAAAATCTACAGAGAGATAGAGAGATACCAAACCTATTTGTAATAAAAACAAACAAACAAACAAAAAAAACCACAACAAAAGATTGGTTGGGTGGGTTTTTTTGTTAAGAAATCTTCCAAGAATTAATAGTTGCAATAAAAATGCTCTGTTAACACCCCTCATCTCTGATATGAAAAACTGCAAATAGAACTCTAACCGTTATGTAGCCAGCCTCATAAATCACTGTTATGCTGCTCTCCAAGCATCAGGGCTAGAAAAATTGTACTGTGAATTGTGCTAACATGGGGTGTAAAGAAGATCCTGAGGATGTGACAAAGACTCCTGATGTTTTACAGCTACCATTACATTAATTATATAGAGATCTTATTGCAGCCTTCCATATTAGAGAGGGCTTAGAGGGAGGCATTGTCACCTTTGCATATAAGCTTTACAAACTTGAACAGGATGTTGTTTTTCACTCTCATATTTATTTCCTTCATTGTGAACTCACATATATCTTTGTGATATTGTATAAAAATGGACCAAAACTGAAACAAAATGTTTCTCCAAAACCTGTATGCCTCCAACATAGTAAAAAATCCCCACCCCACAACCCCAAAACAAATAAAACCCAGAATGATTTCTGCCTCCAGAAACTGAAACACAGCACACTGAATGGCCAGATTAGAGATCTGACTTTTGATTTACCTATGAAAATGTTAATTACAAACCTCTGAAAAAGCTGTGTATGCATGTGACAGATTGTTACAAGAGTTGGTGTTATGTAAAAGGCTCTAATGCATCAGATGTTGTGGGCAAAAAAAGACACAAGCACTTTCATCATCACTCAAAGGACAGTAGGTACAACTAGGATGAGAACAAATTGATGAGCTGAAGGGTACAAGTGGTGAGCACATACCTACAAATTGACAAAGAAAAATGTGTCCTGGTTTGCTGAAATGCAGTCTTAGAATTACAAAAGATATGTTTTCAGAAGCCCCCTGTGGGTTTTCTTCGCATCAGAAACAAGGAGTTTTAAGGAGACATTGGATGTGGGTTTTTTCCTCTCAGAGGAAATTTCATGCCTTGATGCACAGAAGGGCTTCTCTGGAGGCAAAGGAGTCTTTACAGCCACAGCCTGACAGGTTAAACAGCATGGACTCTAGACCAGGTGGGGTCTCTGGAAGCTCCAGCATTTACATCTTTCATGAGATAATTAAGGTAGAATTGGTGGAAAGTGAAACAAAAGGGGTGAAACAGAAAGGTAATAGGCAAGAAAAACCTCTTAACGGTGGCAGCCTGATCAGATATGGGTAGTCCACTCCTATATTTCTTGGGGCTATTACATATATCACAGTCATTAACCAGGGAGCTCAAGTGACAGTCTTATAAAACTCCAGCTTTGTGGAGAGAGTTCCCTTTTACAGGGCAGAATCTGAAAGACTTAAGTGTCAAAAGCATCACTTCAGAAGAAAAATCTTAAAATACTGCAGGAGAGCTTTGCTAATGACATTTCTGCAGGAAAACCTGCATGGCAGCCTGCATGGTTTCAAGTGTATTAATTTTTCTTTCCTCTAATAAACTTCTGCTTCTGTAAGGTTGTCTCTAAGGGAAAGGCAAGGAATGGGTTGATCGCAGGTGATTAAACAGCTTTGGAATAACAGCCAGCCTTCAAATAAAGATTGAATGCTCTTTGAGGTAATTAGTTGTGGTTAGTTTTGTAACGAGATTAATGATTAGTAAAAAGACATAATGGGCAATAAAATACATTGAAGTAGCAGACTAAGACTAACACTAACAGTTGAAGACATGTATTGACACTAGTGGAAAAATACATCAGATTTAAAACTGAGAAGGCACCAAAATAACAGAAAACAGATCTACATTTTTCATTCTTTTTATCATTTTTGTCCAACAGATGATGAAACTAACTTGATGAAAAAGTGCATCACTACAACTTCTTGCACAACACATTAAATAAAACATAAATAAAACTTCTCTCACAACACAACAATCCTCTTTAAACAACAGTTGAAGTCAGGATTTTCCAGGATCTGGGGTTTTGGTTCCTCTGCCCAGGTTGTCCTGTTCCTGTACCCTTCTCTCCATTACCTCCACCTCTCACAGAGTCCCTGACCCCTGCTGATACCTGCAGTAGGATTTCCAATACCATTTTTTTATCCCAAGGAGAAGAGTTCTGTGTTACTGTAGCAGATATTTTGATCCAAGTATACTGAATTTGCAGCAACACTAGCATTTTCACAAAGTAAAGTAAAGTAAGCACAGAGCCACAGAGCCACAGTGGGTTTAGGAAAAAAATCACCACCTCTACTGAAAGAAAGCTAAAATGTCAGTGACTTAGAAATCAGAACAAACTCCTGGAACAATCTATTTCTATATCAGAAATTGTGTTCCATTTGCTACTACAAAAAGGATCAAATATGAGAGGGCAGAGCTAGGAGATTCCCCACTGTTACTAATATCAGATAGTAATAACGCACAACTACAAACTGTGACCACCTCATTTACACCTCCAAAATCTATCCCAGGCAGGAAAGTTGCTAGGCTTGTTATAGGTAAGATTTTGTAGGCACAAACTATGCTGAATTTGCCATTTGCATAGAAACTCTGTCTTACCCGGAAAGACCTGGTTACCAGGCTGTCATTCACTGGTTTCCTCTCTCCGTTTGCCTTGGCAACATGACACCTTTCAATAAATTATGACTAATGATGGCAGTGACTGACACAACCCTCCAAAAATAAATCTGGGTAGGTTTGATATTCATGAAGAAGATGGAGCCCAAGATGGATTGTAAGAGCCCAATCCTTTCAGTATTTGTGTAAGACCAAAGAGAGTAAGATGGACTCATAATGACAATATCCTGTAAAATGGTAATCAAGACAATGTCAGAGAGAAATGTATTTCCTGTTACCCTCTGACACTTGCTTACACTGAGTACATTTAATTGTTTCATTTGGTTGCTTTGCATTTAAGATAAAATGAAAAGCCTGGCTTGTGGGATTCATAAAAGAATTGCGAGTTTATTTTGCTACTCAGCCACTAACCCACATCAACTCTAAAAAAAACAACAAAAAGTACGTAATAACTAACTCCATGAAATTATTTTGCCTCCCCTGGGAAATGAGCTGCAACAAATTTATGGGCTTTTTACGCACATGTTAGCAACAGCAGGATTTATTGAGTGACTCTGTTATTGCAGAGCCAGGAAAATGTCTGCAAATTCCTAAATCCTACACCCATGTTGGCCCAACCTTGACTGGGCAAACAGCAGCCTGTTTTTGTCTGCATCACAGATCTGTTTTAGCATGGCATTTGATGTGGTTTATAATTGTTTTTTCATGTATGTTTTTTAAAAAGTGCATCTAATCCTTTCTTACTAGGAAGACCAATCAGTGCCTTTGCCTACTCACTGCCATGAAAAAACTTTTAGGAAGTATGAATACAAGGGCAGCAAATTAATTTTAGAATTTCACTTCTAATTGCAGCTTCTATTTGTTTTAAGGATTTCCCTGATTTCTGTCCCAGAATAGCAACAAGAATTATGACTTAGTGTCTTTTTGGCAGCCCACAGAATAAAGCAGTGGTACCGCTCATGCTGCTGAGAAAGAAGTTAACATGCCACACACATGCAACTCTGAACCACTCCCACTCCTCATAACTGTCCCAGCTTACCCTCATTTTCTTGTTCTTGTTGCTTCTACCTTCCACTATTCTCTCACTGCTTCCCAGTCCCTTGCACTTCTGTTGTTATGCAATTGAACTCTACTGATTGCTTCTTATGGTCAGTTGCCAAGAAATTGCATTCTTTAATGCTAATACTAGTGTGTTCTCCCTCTTGTTTAATTTACATCAATAATTACCAACAGCCACCCGCTCCTGCTTTGATGATCTATTTTTCATGGAAAATCATCTCTGCAAGAGAGTTTGTGCTTATTTGCAATATTTGATAAAAGAATGGGAAGAAAATTTAGGCAGCAACATGAAAGTTGGTGAGGTGGGGACAGGAGGGGTTGAAATCCTCTTCCATGTATTTATGTCAAATCTCTAAATACTGTAAGTTTGCTTAGCTGCTGATGAATGGGATTTTCACATTTTTAACTCCCACATTCTTTTCTTTCACTCCCTCAGCATTTCTGCAACTCATTTCCCCTTTGACTCACTTTGCTAATTGTCATTGGTGACTGCTTTGACTCAAACGAGGTTTTATTAAAAGGCTTCAGAATAAATTTCACTGCCACACAATGAAAATAAGATTATATATTTTTAAGTTACTTCTCTGGCTCTTATCTATCACCAGGACGACACTTCAGCTTCTCTGTTCAACCATCATCAAACTTCAGTTTAATGCTATATTGCCTAAGAGACCCATGATAGTGGAGAGAAAAATGATCCAAGCCATTAAGG
>VWYP01016427.1:4617-22516 GCA_013400435.1 Pycnonotus jocosus
GGCGGGGCCGGACACCGGCGCAGCCTCCCCGGACAGGCCCTGCCCCGGTGCCGGGCCCTGCCCCGCGGTCACGGCCACTCCCGGAGCGCTCCGGGCCGCGGCAGAGCGGCTGCAGAGCGGGCAAAGGCCCGGGGGTGCCGGTGACAGCGGCTGGACAGCAGCAGGAATTCCGCCATGGAAAGGGAGCGGAGGCCTTGGAACCGCCCAGGGAGGGTTGGAGTGCCCATCCCTGGAGTGCCCAAGGAAGGCTGGAGGTGGCACTCGGTGCTCTGCGCTGGGGACAAGGTGGGGACCGGGTACAGCTTGGCCTCGATGATCCTGGAGGGCTTTTCCAGCCTCAGGGATCTGCACTGGACCGGGCTCGGGGACAGCAGCGCAGCTCCGGCCCCCAGAGCTGCAGAAATGGAAGAGCTGACAAATGCCAGGTGTGGATGTGAAAGCGAACACGCTCCGGCAGTACTGGTAAAACCAAACCTCTTGAAGATAAGCAGAACAACAGAAAACCACAGCTGCGGGAGGTAAAGAGGAAACCCAGCTCCGAGCTACCCCAGCACCCTCAGCAGCGTCGCAGTGACTGCCTGGGGACAGGTCACTTGTCACTGAACTGAGCTCCCTTCCACGCTGGAATTGCATCCTTTTACCAAAGTGCCTGATTTGTTACAAGGAAATGAGACAGAATATGAAAAATGCCTACACGGGAAAAAAAAATAAAGGCATTACTATGCACAGACAGACAACAATGATCTGTCTTCAGCCTGTATTTCAGAGTAGTTCAGAAGTCAGATTCTTGGTTTTCCAATTATTGTAACAGAAACAGTAGAATGAATAAATCCAAACCAAGTATCACGGCTCAATGGTTCATTCAGGCTTCAGGATGCTGACTTTGGACAAAATCCTCTAGCCTGGCCAGTTCCCTTCCTCAGTCTGCAGAATCCTCAGTTCCCTTCCTCAGTCTGTAGAATTCATGGATCTTTTCAATGTTATTCAAACCAAGAAGGGAATTCTTTATTGATTCTAAAAAGAGGAAATTTCCTCCTTGTTGCAAAGATTAAATTATCCACACCCCAAGTTAACATGATTACACAAAAGCACCTTAACAGTTTACTTACTCTTGAGACTCTTGTGAGAATCAAATTTACCTTTAAATTTCACACACAACAACTTTTTCTTCCTCTACTGATGTATTTGCTCTGTTTATTGAATAATATGGTTCAGGAACTTTGACCCAATGGATTTTTTCAGAGAGAAACACAAATGAGACCAACCAGTGCTTCCAGTACCAGAACAAAAAAATCATCAGAAATGGGAATTTCACAGCCTGGCCTCTCAAAGTTGCCTGCACTGAGCACAGTGTTGACAGTCACTCTCCAGATGAAGTTATGTTGTTAAAGATACCCAAATGCTTCCCAGAATTAATTAATGAGGCTTCTTACACATTTCTAACAACAGTAAAAGCAGCTGTCCTACTACAGATGAATATGCAAATAAGTGGTTTTCAACAACACTTTATTGAAGCACTTCAAAATTATCACAATGATAGATGTTGCCTTTAACAGAACAAAACCTGTCATGTCATAATTAAAAGGCACTAATCCTGGCACAAAGGTCTACTTACCCACCTTCCACTGGGAGGGAAATAAAAACATCAAGTATTTCACTTCTCCTTTTAAAGAGTATGTGCAAAGCCCCTCTGAGTGCCATTCTGAGTTTGCCATTGGAGTGACGCATCAGAGAAAACCCCTCTGTTTCACCAGGACACACCAGAACATGCAGCAGCTGCAGCCCTAAAGCAGCAGAGCACTCTCTGAAGGGTCATGGTCTGGTGAGACAAAGCCCTGAAGCTCAGGCACTCACACATTACTTCTCCTTTAACACGATTCACTGTCTGTGTCAGCTTAGAAACACAGCTAAATATCCTGCTGTCCTTTTTTTGGGATCCACACTGGTCAGGGTCAGTGCAGGAGCAAGGCAGGGGAGCAGTGCTGGGCATGCTGGGGGAGCACAGTTCCTGCACAAAGCAAACCAGGACGTGCCACTGCACAGCCAGGGCAACGACAAGGGGAACCTCAGGGAAGTTAAAAGCTTGATAATCCTGCTAAGCCATTCCTCAGCTCATTACAGATCCCTGCACAGCATTCCTAGATTCAACAGAGACACTGTTTAAGGCATTTTCTTTGGCCTTTACTTCTACCAGAAAGTGAAGATTATGCAGTTTGATACGTCAGCACCCAAAACCTTTCCAACCTGTTCCCATCAAGATGCAAAGAGAAAACATAAACCAGTGAGAAACTGGATTATTGGTTCCAGGGATCATGGAACAGCTCCACATTTGTGCATCTTTCCTGTGGTGGGACAGAGCTGCTGTGTGCAGCTGTCCCTGGGTGATGGGCACTCCCTGCTCTGGAATTGCACTTTAAGGAGCCACCACCCACACTGAAGCTGGGAGGACTGGGACACTCCAAGGAAAACTCTCCCACAGGCAGAGCTGTGGGGGCAAGCACAACCATTCCTCATCTCACCACACCTGCACTGAGCAGAGGCACCACCAAGGACTGAGAGCTGATTTCAAGCTCAGCACAGCACACAATGCCCACAGCCCACCAGGGCACTGCTGCCCAACTCCCAGCTATTCACCACCACAAGTTCTCTCTGGCTCAGGGTCTGTCTTTTCACAAGAGCTGCTTTTCTTAACGTGCCAACAGTCAAGACCTGCATCAGAGGAGTTTCAGGAGTATGGCGATTGATGTCAAATGCAGTAATTTATGAAACTAAAATGCATCTCCAAAAGCAACTTTTGTGAAGAGAATGGAAAATTTAATCGACCTCTTTTTACTGTCCATGCTCACTACAGAGCCTGAGCCAAGTAATCATGGTGAGATGACATTTCTACAACACAGCTACAGCACCCAAGTTCAGCAAACACCACTGCTACTGCCTGAACTCCACACTTTTATTAGGCCAGAAGATTTAACCTTGAGCATAAAGTGCCAGATGGGCATTGTTGTCAGTCCAAGGCTGAAAGGTGTTGAGAAGGAAACAATTCCTACACTTCTCCTTTCAAAGGAAAGGTCCCTGGCAAGTTACTGAAGCCCAGAAGCGGAACAAGGGCAGCCCTGTGCACTGGAATCCAAAAGCCACTCTGAGATCTCCTTCCTGCTACAGGAGTGACCAAGGGCACCTGGCAGAGCAGCACCACAACAGCTGTGAAACCCAGCTGGGGACATTTGGGGGATATTGCAAATGTACCTTTTACAGCACACACATCACAGGGGGCCCTATGTCTCTCCCTGCTATTTACACCTAGAAACAGAAACTGGGACTGAAATAGCACATCAAGCAAAGAGCTGTGGGCCAGTTCCTACCACAGCTGATTTACTGAATGATTGGTACTGGTATCACAGCACCCAGGCTGACAAGCTCAGTGCACTAACACTGTTTTCAGATTCGTGTCTAGAGACATTTGACTTTGACTGTGAAGTGCAGGGAGTTTGTTCTACATGCAGGAAACTCCCAAAGAAATATGCACAAGATCTTTAACAATTCACTAGTCCTTCCCACCAGCTGAGTTACACATGAAGGATGCTCAAAGACCTGCACTCAGGACTAAAAACTAACCTGATACAGCCCAGCAAGTTTGAAAGCTTACAGGGAGACAAGCCTGAAACAAGACATCCAATTTCTTACCATTAATTGGAAGATGCTGACAGACAGTCCTATAAATTAATCAGTGTCCTAAGAGAAATTAATACAACAAAAACCTTTGGGAAGAACAGTCAGTGAAACTTCGGATTAAAATCACAGCAAAGATTTTGTTCAAGACCTCAGTCACTTCAAAGCCTCACTTTCCACTGAGATAAAAACCTTTCTGCTTTAATTGGCAGTGAATGATCAGGCACTGCAAGATCTGACACTTGTGCTAGAAGAACCAAGGTTTTACTCTAGGCTTGACACAAGAATCAAGCTTGCAGACACATGCATTCCTCTCCTGAAAGCAGAGCTCCCCTGAAGAAGGCTGCCCCTACTTCAGACCCTGCAGCTGACCATAAAACCCTGAAATCTGCTCAGCCTGACCATCTGAGCTTGCTCAGGTAAGGTGAGCAAGCCCCAGGCCTCAAAGGTAGTTTTGTAAGCATTTCACTGGAATAGTTGTATTACAGAATAGAAATCAGCTCAGGTATTTCCCAATCCTTCTTCCCCCACTGTAATCTTTGGCAGAGGACACAGACATCCCATTGTGTTTTTTCCATGAGTTCAGCCACATCAACTCAAGTCAGGCAGTTAAGTGTCAATACAACCCTCAAAACATAAGTTTATTGAATAAAGCTGAAGAGCAGTAAACCAACATATGCATCCACCTAAATAAAAAAATTCACATATTTACAAAGTCCAGTAATTGTATAAGTTGTTCACATGCAGAGAGTAATGCACAGGTTAACAATTGGTAGTGTTTGGATGCCATAAATGCTGAAAGCAGTGAAGTAGATAAACACCAAACACATCAAGTTTAGCTATAGGCCAGTTAACTAAACAGTGACCTGGTCCCCCACAAAGATTCACACATTCTAGTTTAGGTTCCTTATTATAGGCACAAGCAAATTTGCTAAATAAAAGTAACTGTAGCAGTTCTGGCGAACTGGGGACTACAGTAGCAGGTTAATACACCCTCTCCTCTACAGCACCAGAGTATGGATTAATTGAAACCATGCTTCAGAGAACTGAAAGGGGACAAAAGGTTCAACTGTAGCTTCAGACCGAATGAAGGCAGGCAGCGTGTAGTGTCTGTGCAGCAGGGCCAGAGCTGGGACACCACAGTAAGGCCATGGCAGCCTGCATGAACACTGCCTTGTCACAGCTGAGGGCACTGAACGCTGCCCCCAGGGGATGCAAACCACATGGAGGTGAGGAATCACACACAGTGTGAGGCAACACAAGCAGCTGCACCATGGATCTGCACACACCAGTGGCTACACTGACACTGCTGGATGAACAAACCAGTCTGAACAAGGCTGTCCCTTTAAATATGCTGAAGTCACTGAGAAAGTAAAGCTACAGAAACGTTACAATCTTGAGTTTATACACACTTCCCTAAGCTGCAGGAGCTAGTCAAGAGACGGGATCGATTCATTGGCTCTCTTGTGCTTTGACACAGCAAAACATTTCATTGCATCTGACAGGCTTTGCACATGGTTACATGGAGAAAGCAGGCGGGTCTAGAGTTGTCACAATAGCCCAGGTATTCCATAGCACCAGGTGAAACTGTGCCCAGCCATTCCAGGAGCAGGAGAGACACTGACAACTACACACAGATTGTGCTAAAGGTCAACAACTGCCTCGATACAAGAGCATCAGTAATTTGGGTGTCATGCAGCTGCTCAGAATGCTTGTTCTGATTTCAGAGAGAGACCACGAGTATCTGGAGATAGAAAAATGTATTTGAACAAAGCCTGATGTTCCTAGCGATTTGTTTTCATGCTGGAATACTCCAATTTTTGAAAGTTTGACAGAACAGTCCATTCCCATCCCCCACATAAATGTTAAACAGAAGCAACAGAATGATTTTAAACAGATGACTTTCCTAGTTCACCCAGAGAGTTTTCTTTTTCAAGTGACAGGATCTCAGCTGTAGATTAGTGATGCTGATCTATGCCTTGTGCTCCCCTCTGCAAACAGTTTCCATTCCTCTGCTTACATACACACATCACATGCATTTGTGAGATCAATCAGTATCCCACAATTCACGCTTAAATGTTTTCTAACTACTGTATGTGGCATCTTACAGAATCTTAATGCTGTCAAGCATCAGCATCTTCAAGCCACTAAACACTAGAAATAAAACACTTGCTGAAAATCATATAAAAACCTGGCCCTGAAAAACCAGAACAGAGTGTACCATCGTAGTTAACATGGTAGAGATAGTTCTTTAAAAAGCCCCCCCCCACAACCCTCCCACCACAGATGGTTGTAAAATAAATATTTGTGCTGACTTTATCATGACAACTCTAGTTGTTTTGTGACAGAATAGGAATACAAGTCTTCAGCAGTGCACATGAGAAATGAACCGTGAAAAGGCAGATTCTTGATACAGGATTTTTGGGTAGTATCTCATCATGGAGGGAAGTGGACAATTGAGATTATGGCCAACTGGTACTGGAGATTCCAGGAAGACTTCAGCTTCTTCTAGATTTTGAATGCTGAATAAGCCACTGAAGCGTGATATCTACAGGGAGAGAGAAGAGAAGTTCCACATTCAAGTTTATTGGTAAAAGTGGCAAGGCTTTTTAGCATTCCAGTGTCCCAATCACAGCACAGGAATATCCAAGCACTTCTCTAGAGGATGGCCCAAGCCAGATGAACAGAATGATTTTTTAGGATGCTTGCTGTCCATGCTTTGATCCTGCAATTGCCCAGCATCCTTTAGGTAACAATGACAGGCACTGCCCCACACATTCTGGTTCCTCAGTTCTGTACATCTCTGGGAAAAAGGTATTATTCCTTCATGGGACACTTCCCCATGGCTCCAATGATCAGTCTGAGATCAGCACTGCTCTGTTCACCAGGCTGCAGCTCCTCCCCTGATGAGAACAGAGCTGGTTTAGCCCTGTGGGACAAGGCACCGTGCTCCTCTCTGCCTGGGAGAGGCCTCAGTGATGCTCAGCTGTGCTGGGAGCCTTGTGTGGATCTCCACAGAAGGAAGTCTCTGCTTCCATCCACCATGTCTGAACCTTTAACTGATGCTAAGGTGACAGGGGCTTCTTGGAAGCCTCAACTGTTCCACAGACTATTCAGTTTTCCTAGAAAGAAGCTTTTTTTCCCTATAAAAAACCATCCTGGTATCCTTTAGAGCTTCTCCTGGGAGCATCACCCTGAAGTTTCCTCATCAGCAAACTCCTGTCACCCTGGCAATGACCAGTGTTAATCCCATGGCAGCCATGGAAGGCATCAGGAAAAGGATGGAAAGTGTTGTTAAACTCTGTTTTCACTCAGCTCAGATGACTCAGTTTACTCACAAAGCTTATGGCAAACACCAGAGCTTACACAGGACACGGTTTCTGCTTTGAACTCCTCAAGTTGTAAAGCATTTGATGTCTGTGCCAGAAAAAGGCACTGTTTGGCTGCAGGGAACAGATGCCACAACACAAACTGCTCTGATAACACAGCAAGGGAAGGTGATTATTTCAAGGGAATGACTTGAGGAAAAACTTGCTGCAAGTACTTGGCATCCTCACCAAGTGAGGCAGAGGTGAGAGCACCTGACAGAAGTATAAAATCATTTAGGGCAAGCTGATGGACTAGTCAGCTCTTTCCTGCAAACTGACTGAAAAGAGGAGCAGATTTCACAGAGACTGACATTTTTTTGGTAACTACAACCCCAAAAACTTTTAACACCAGGCTTCCTCACTGCCATCAGGAGTCATGCTGAATTTAACCAGTGCACTCACACACTGATCTTGGATTTGTCCCTGGTTTCCTGAACACAGGAAGTTTGTGTTTAAGAAGTTACAATCCCCCCAGTCCATCCTCTGACAGCACTTCATGATTCTCAGTGTTTTGTGTTAATGCTTACCTATATTATCTTTCTCTTTGCAAGAAATTGAGTAGCAGCAGATTTCTCTGTCCTGAATAGCAGCAAGGTTCCTAGCAAAGAGAGAACATTTCAGCACACTTTTCACTGACACAGGGACTCTTACTGACAATCTGAACTGTTCCTCTTCCCCTTCCCCACACAACTTGTTCTGTAGAATATTCAGTTCCCTGCTGTTGCTGGGTTTTCCACGTAAAAATGTGAGCTTCCTGATCTAATAACAACCCTATGGACATGAATTTATTGAGTAAAAGAATTGTTTCTTAGCAAGGGTTAGACTTACATCTTTTCAATTAGCTGTTTCTCATCCAAAGCATTAGGGAGGTCTCTCTTATTTCCAAGTACTAGCACCTGAAATACAGAGAAGGAAATGGTTGTGGCTTTGCTTAAAAAAAACCAAACCCAAACAAACAGACAAAATCCCCAACCAAAACCAGAAAACCAACAAACTTCAAGGCAGTCTCATGAGCAGTCTGCATTTGCCTATTAAATCTAATGGAATGAGATATTCACTGTTAAACCAGAGCAAGAAAGAAGACTGACCTAGTCCCAGGGAAAGAGGGGGTACAAACAATCTGTTCTGTGCAAAGAGCAAGCAAGAGAATACATCAGCTGATAAACCTGAGAATATCTGCAGCATGCTCATCTGAGATTCCCCCAACTTACTCTACACTTCTGTACTACACTGTGCTTAACCTTTAGTCAACAGAACAAACTCATCCTGTGGAATCCTCTGAACTTCTGTTTCAATTGTATTTATTATGTTTTGTGAGCACTGAATGGAATAAGACCACTGAAGGTCAAAAATTGATTTAAGGTGCTGGGGGCAGGTATTGTTCATGCTTATACTGACCAGTAAGGTAGGGCATTACAATTCAGAGTTGCTCAAGTGATGCACATTCCTCAGAGACAGTAAATGGTGTTTAGGATGGTTACTTACAGGGATTCCTTGTAACTGGGGCTTATCTAGAAGATTGTGCAGCTCATTTCGAGAGGCTTCTATTTTGTCACGATCTGCAGCATCTACCATGTAGCTTTAAAGAGAATTTCAGGTTAGGTCAGTGACACTGAGCTCCTGCAGAAACAGCACTCTTTGCTTTACACTGCCAGGTTTGAGCACATTCAACAAGGCTTTCAACAAAGCTAGGACTTCTGAGCAAAGAATTTAGTTCTTTTTTAAAAAAAAATCTCCAAGAGCAGAGTAGAAGGAAGATGCTTTGAGTTAGCACTGCCACCCAGTTCAGACAGGGAGGAGTTAGCACTCCAGATGAGACACTGATAAAATAACCCACCCTGAGCCCTGAACTTCAGGGTGAAAAAGGTCAGTGTGGCTGCAGTGCAGGTTCAGAATCACAAGGAGAACTCCAGAATCAGGCATGCAGTGTTAGGAAGGCTCTCAGAGAAGAGAAGCACATGTGAAGAAAGCAGAGTTGAAGAAAGGACACTTACACAATAGCATTAACTCCTCTGCAATATCGCTCCCACATGCTTCGGAATCGGGGCTGCCCTCCTATATCCCAAATCTTAAGGCAAGGGGAGAAAGACAATTTAGCCATGCACTGTGTTTCAACATGTCAGGCAAAGATAAGACAAGAAATCACAACAGTTTTTCCTTTCTCTTTAGGCAGCTGCTTGAGCTCTCCCATGTTACAACAGGAATAATCCCTTGCACAGCTGCTCAGAGCTTAGGGCCCAACAGCAGGAGATGCAAAATGGAGCACCTTGCACCAGAGAACATCCTGTGTATGGAGGTTACACACTGAGGAACACAAGAAAATAAAATGTATTCACTTCAAGCTTTGCTTTTGATGTAAACGTTCCCTTCAGCAAACTGATGAGCAGGAAAGCAGCATCTCTGGGCCTCAAACACTCAGATCTAAGCCAGACAGAATTATCACAACAGTGCTTTAACTAGTCCATGAACCTGGGAATCACACACACATTCTCATTTCAGAAACTCCATAAATAAACATAAATGTCTTCTTAAGCTACTCGACAGATTTAGCTGAGCCTCTTCAGTTTTCTATATTTGCTTCAAGGCTGGAAGCAAAACACAGCAAACACGTAAATTTCAAACTAGAAGCTACAGAAACAGTCAACAATGGCAACATACCTTTATTGTAACATTACCCTTTGTAACTTTCCTCATGTTGAAGCCCACAGTAGGAATCATATCTTCGCTGAATTGACCTGACTGGAAAAAAAGAAAAAAAAGAGAAAGTTACATTTAGTGCTTATCTGACGCAACTGGCTTACACAGGAAAGCATCACCAGCTTTTTCTAACCATTTGCCTTCCAACTGAAGGTTTTACAGCCCAGAAGTCATGGATGTTGAATCCATGTGTACTGGAGCTTGTGTGAAGTCAGACAACTCATTTCTTACAATCATTTTTCAAGCCTTGAGACGGCCAGAGGAGCAAAGTGCTTTGCACTGCTTAACAGATGGACAGCCAGGGCAAGGGGTGGAAAAGAGCCATTCACCTCCTTCTGCTGGAGCCAAGGTCTGCATGCCAGCATCTCCCAGTTACCTGGGAGCTAGAAATATCCAGAAGGGCTCCCTGTGATGCAAGCTGCTCTCTGGCCAGCATTTGCAGTAATAAATCACTCTTGTGGAGGAAGCCTCCAGCCCACAGGTATGGGGTGACTCCCTGAGGAGTGCTAAAGGCTGCAAAGTGGAAGGACCTGATGGGTCAGCTTCCTGCCAGGCCACAGTGTCCAACGTGTCCAGCAGTGGCAAACGCAGCTGCAGAGTATCTGAGCCCATTCCCAGCAGACATTCAGCAGCACTCCCAGCTGCAAACAGCACGGCACTGGAGAGCTGCTCCAGTGGCAGATGTTTCACTGTCTGTAACACTTCCATCTGACAGCCAAGTTCCCAACCACCTCCTGCAGCCATAACAAGAGTTTCCAACACTACTACAGATTTCTCCCTTGGCTGTTTGGCAGAAGGTGAATCAGCCACAGTGGCCATTATGAAGCTCACTACATCCATTATGTGTAACAGAACCAGACAGTCAAGCACATTTGGAGAAATCAGGGTTGATCCCAAAGCATTCAGTTGTTTAATTAGGGTTTGGTATCACAGCAGCAAAGTCTGTATCTCTCCCCTGACACTGCCCCGAGGAGTTCCCTGGGGTTCAAAGCCTTTTGGGATCTCTAAAGCAGACACACCATCCCAGAGTCAGGGCCTGACTGCCCACAAGCTGCAAGGAGCAACTGAGCCCAGGTGGCCATGAAGGGAACCCCCCCGGCTTGTACCAGGAACAGCGTGGCCAGCAGGAGCAGGGCTGCTCCAGGAGCTTGGATCACACCCTGCAGCACTGCTTCAGAAGCCACTCTACCCCTTCTAAGGCAGCAGGGTGGGTGCCCAAAGGGAATGGCAGTGCAGGAGCTGCCCATTCCTGCCCAAAGTGCCAGGGCCTGAGCTGCCCATTGCAGCCAGAGCGATCAGCACAGCCCAGAGCCGATGGTCTGCCGTGGCTGGGGCAGCTCAGGTCAGCTCCTCAAACCAATCTTGCCTCTGAAGGGTCACTTGCCAGTTGCTCAAGCACCACAGCATTCCTGCCTCCACATTCCTGCCTCCACAGTCACACCCCACACCCACAGCTCCCATCCCAGCGTCTCCCCAGCACTCCCTGAGCCTCCATCTCTGCGCTGCTGAGCCTCACCCCAGATGCTGCCAACTATTCCCACTCAGATCCTTCCAGATCCTTCTCTCGAGAGCTGTTCTTATCAATAGGAACACACATTCCAGGAACCTCCTGGACTCATCACCTCCCTGCTGGGTTTATTTCCAGCAGACATGTGGGAAGATGAGATCCCCTATGAGAACAAGGCCTGGCCACGGTGAGACTTCTCCCAGCAGCTTAAGGAGGATTTTGATGCCTCTTCATCCTGGACTGGGTGGACTAGAAGGAACTCCCACCAAGATATCTGCCTTGTTGGCCTTCCCCCTGATTCTTACCCATAACGAACTTTATCATGACCCTCATCAAGCTCTAGGCTGTCCAAACATTCCCTGCCCATCCCTGTGAGTTTACAACCCTCCCTTGCAGCACTCACTGTGCCAGTCATCCCACTAATTGCACCAATTTCATGTTCTCCCACTGCTCTTTCAGGATACAGATCCCTGCAGATTGGAGCAGCGCTTCATTTGCCACATCTTTAATGTAATGTTGAAATTACTGTGACCCACCACAGGGAAACTTTGACAGAATCTTCAGGAAAGCTGCTGCATCCTTATTCCTTCCCGAGTGCTCTCTGCCCACGCTGCACATCCCCAAACTTGTTTTGACTTGCTTAAAACCTCAAAACCTTATAACTGCAGTCGCTCAGTTGAATTTCAGCTGCCTGTTCTCTGCTTTGCAGAGGGACAATCCAGAGCTGACATGAATGTATGGGTCAGCTCAGGTCTTCATTTGAAAGACCTTTCCCTGATGTGAGTGTGGGTGTTCCTCTGCTCACAGGCAGTGGGCCCAAAGAAAGCTGTTGGCAGTCACCTTCTCTTTTAAGACGGGTCAAAAATTGGTTAAAATGATTGTAAAGGATTTTAGCAGCAGACAGTGACCTCCTTTGATGGATTCTGCTACCACATTCAACTGTCTTGGCCCAGAAACAGTTCTCCAAACTCACAATTTAGAGGGATTTTGTTTACTACCTCCTCAGAGGAAAAAAAGCCAAGAATTCAGCTTCAACTTAGAGTATTCAAATGCAAAAGCTACTCCAAGAAGAGAACAAAAAGAACATACTTTTACTAGCAGTCACTTCGTTGGAATCAGCCTTCCCTCCCAGAGCAGAGTACTCTATGCACTGTGTGCTCACAGTAAGATGCTTTCTCCTTCTAAAACAGCAGCTTTAAAACAAGTGTGATATGCACAGCAATATTTTCAATTCCCGATGGGAAAGCCTTTGGCTGTTGTCACACACAGCAGCACTGCTCAAACGCTCATCAAGGACAGCAGGAGTAGCTGCTGACAAACGCAGCACAGCCTTGTTTCCAGCACCGGTGCCCACCCCAGCAGGCAGACCCTGAACTCCCTGCAGGGCTCCTGGAAGGGCAGGAGCTGTCCCAGCAGGGATTCTGATGGAAGCCTCAGCCCCGAGGCCACACAGACCACACAGCACCAGCACGAACCGAAGGTCACCAAACAAAGTTAACTCCAACCCGAGTGGGAGATAAGGGGCAGGGAGACTAAACAGAGCCCATTTCAGAGGCCACATGCACAAAGAACCCACAGGACTAATCCTTCAGCCTCCTGGTTTAAGAGATGCTCCCTTCAAAGCTCCTGGAGAACCCCAATGTGAGATTTTTGTGCAGCATGAACCCAGTCACACCGATGAGTACTTATGTTGGATAAGGAACATTCAGACTGAACTAAGGCACTTTATTCCACGGATCAGTTTGGGTTCAGCTCATCTTGTATCAGCAGCAGCACTAAATCACAGGTTGCAGCATTTCTGAACAAGCCAGCTACAGGTACAGCTCATTTCCCAGAGGAAAACTTAGGGCAAGTGTTTAACTTGCCAACCCTTGACATTCCAGAAGTGTACAAAGGATGTGAGTTCAGTCTCTTTTATAATTTAATTAACATTGCAACAACCTTATTAAACCTACTGTTTCCAGCTGTCTTGAGTCAAAAAACATAAACCAAACAAAACCACATTTAGGTTTCTTCATCTTCCTCTCTACAACCATAAGCTCCAGCCAGAAACTCCAATTCCAGCAAGCTATGGAGTGGTTTCAACTGGGAAGAACCTCAAAGTCCATCCAGTTCCATCCCCTGCCACCTTCCACAACACCAGATTGCTCCAAGCCCTGCCCAGCCTGGCCTTGGACAGCTCTTAGCAGACTGTCAGCCCCCTAAGCAGCTTGATTTTTATTCCACAGCCTGCACAAGGCCATTCTTTGTATCATCAGAGAAGGTCAGGGCAGCCTTTAGTTTGTATCTCATAAAGCTGACATGATTCACTACTGTTATAGGACCGATTTCTTCATACAGACTTTGTTATTACACAGCAAAGATTGTTTTATCTTTAATCATATACTTTTCATCCAGCTAGATGAGATCACAAACAAGCTTAACCAACTAGCAGACAACACCATTGGAGTATGGAATCCAGCCAGGACACTCCCAATCCACCTGAACCAGAGCATTACATTAAACCCTGCTGCTCATCCCTAAAAATTTCTTTCTTTTTTTGCACTTAGAAAAAATGCTGCATGTCTCCAAAATGTCTTCTTGAAAAAACTTATTTAAAAAGCAGTGCAATTTTAGCATTATATCAAGCTACCCCTACACTAAGCCTCCTCTGCAACACTCATAGCCTCAACCAAGCAGTGCATCATAAATGGACAAATCAACTTAAACCAAAACAGTGGTGTATGACAAGAGAAGGAATTTTATTTCCCCAGCCCTGACTTTACCTGAATATTTAAAAGGACATGGACTGCTTAGCAAATATCTACCATAAAGGAGGCATATGTCTGTCTAGAAGTCAGTCATGTAAGAGCTCAGGACATTTCATGTTTCTGATAGTCAGGAAGGTGTCCTTATCCACACATTACCACTTAAAGCTCTGCCATTGCTTACAAAGGGCTCTACAGGAACTCAGGACCAAGATGGAAAAAGGAGATTCTGATTTCAGTCACCTGTTTTAGCCCACCTAGGGTACAGCACCTCAAAGAAAGAGTCTGAGTCACCCCCTAGGAGTTTATTAGCTAATGAAGTGATGCAATGCATTTCAAGAGACTTCTGCCATTAAGAAACACTTCAAATTTTATCACCCTTCTCCCTGAGCCACGTGTGTACAAAGTGACAACACACGGGATTTATGGCCTGCCTGAGTGGTTCAAAAGGCATTGGAACAGCAGTGGAGCTCTTCAGAGCAATATTTTTTTGCACTTCTCTGGTGTGGCTTCTTCAAGTCAAAGTTACTTGTAACAGTCATGAGCACAGAAGGAAGTTGCAGCTCCCAAATGGCCAAACGAATCTTTTGTTGAGAGGCACTTCAGGAATTGCCTCTCTCTAGAAACCAGAGACTCATTCCAACACTTGCCAGATATCCCAAAGTTTAAAAACCAACCACACTAATTCAGGCTCTGACACAAATCCTAAAAAGGGACCTGATTTACCCTGGCACCACAAACAGGTTGAGTTCAGCTCTTGAACCTGATAACTGTATCAGAAACGTCCAAGTTCCTCCCACTCCTCCAGACCTCTGCTCGCTATCAGGCTAATGAGCTCCGGTGTTCCAGTGCCAAACACCTGGATCAAGGATCAACCTACCAGGTGTCAAGCAAGGCCAGGGTATGGCACTCTTCCATGAAATGCTGCTGAGGCTGCAGGAGAGCCCCGGGGCCGGGAGCAGGCTCAGTTTGCTCGAGTCGTGTTTCAATTGTGTCACTGGGCAGGAGCAGCCCCCTCACCTCTGGTGCTCCCCACATGGCCACGGCTCCCAGCTCCAGCTGCTGGGCTCAGGGAAAGCTGGGAACAGCCACGAGCTGCAACCACCACAAGATCCTGCAGGGTCTGTAAATAATGGGCATTTCCAGGGCTGGGATCAGGAGCCCACAATTCCAGCTGTGATCCCGGGATGACACGCAGTCCCTCTGAAGAAGAGCCACGGGCCATCCACATTAGGGAAATTAGGAGCAGGAAGAAATGATATCCTCCCTTGTGAGCAAGTTTACTCACGCACATGGAAAACTTATGCTTAATATCTAATTAGAGACAGTGACTAATGCAGAGCCTTAGAAAAGCAGAAGCTGCATTAGCTGAATCCAGCTCTAACGAGATTTCACTGCTAACGTTGGGTTTTAAACCTTCTAATCAAAATGATCACAGGAGGGTTTGGGTTGGAAGGGATGTTCAAGACTATCCAGTGCTACCCCCTGTCACGGCACTTCCTCTATCTCAGGGTGCTCCAAGCCACCCTTGGGCACTTGCAGGGATGGGGCAGCCACAGCTTCTCTGGGAACCTGTGCCAGGGCCTCACCACCCCCACGGGGAAGGATTTATCCCTAATATCTAATCTAACCTCTCCATCTCCCAGTTCAAAGCCATTCCCTCTTGTCTTGTCTCTCCAGGCCCTTGTTTGGTCTGATTACAAATCAAGTGTTTGTTTACACTGGAGGAATAGAAGTGGTCAAAACCTGCTACCAATTTAGAAAAGGATTATTCTAGAACTGGACTGGCCTGCCCACTTCAGCAGCAGTCAGGCCTTGTACCAAGCTTCCCTGTGTAACTGGTTGAGTTTTCCCTCTAGTTCCAAATGCCTGATTTGATGGGCAGAGATTACATTAGAGATTAATATTGGATTAAACTCACTGCTGTTGAGACTGTTTGTTAGGCAGCACACAACCTTCTAGGCCACACCAAGTTCCTGGTGTGCACTCCAGCTTTTAGAGCTATCCTACAGGACATCTTGCTGTGTCATTCCTTTCATTTCAGTTTTGAGGAATCCCAACAGCCTCATCCACCCAAACCATTAACTGGCCTGCAGAGAGCAGTTGTTCTTTTCCTGCACTCATTCCCAAATGCAGACTCTGAACTAAAGTCAGTCAAGGAAGCAAATAAGCAATCAGCTCTGCATGCCATGGATTGCATCTAAAAAGTGATTTTGCACTGGTAACTGAAGCTTATGCTATTATTTTCTTTAAACCAATAATACAAACCTGAGCAAACCCCCTCCCCCTGTTTTTTTAATGTAAAGAATCACCAGATTTCCTAATTAAAAACTTCAGAAATGTGACCTGATGCTTCCAAACTAAACCAGCTAAGGAGGCTGTGTCAGCATGCTCAACAGCTTCCTCCTTGCCCGGGGTTTTGCAAGGCTCTTTGAATGGCACTCACTCAGATAAATGCCTGGGTGTGATCCTAACATGTGGTTGAAACCTTGCAAGATCCAACCCCCGCACAGGAGGCTGCAAACAAACTCCAGCTTTACTTAGGGAAACTTCTCCCACTGCAGACAACTTAGATGGGCTCAGCTGATGTGCAGCTACTACAGCTCTGGCTGCTGCACACACCTGCAGTGTAACTCCCCAAACACGTGCTGCTGCTGCTACTATACAGAAGAAAAGCTTTTTTTTTTGTCAAGAGCCATCAGCAGCAGGACTCCAGAGGATGAAAAGCCTGCAGAGAGCCCCCAGCTGCAGAAACACTCCAAACACTCCAGAATCAGCTCAGCAGCCACAGATTGAAGTTGTTCAACAATTCCACAGCTCCATTTCTACAAATCAGATGTATTTGGTAAAGTGTGAAAGAAAAGGCTCCTGGCATTCCTGGGTCACTCTAGCAACTTTCAGCTAACAGCTAGTCAGAGAAAAGTTACCTTTCATGAAGTAACCCATTTTCCACGATTATCATGAAAACCACTGAGTGCTCACACCTGAGCTACACAAGGGCTTGGTTATGTTTTGCCAGGTGTTTGTCAGTGTGCAAGGATGATGCACAACTGCAAGAGAATGAAAGTCCTTTTCCCAGCCAGCAACTCATTCAACTGGCACTTAAATAAATACATTCTTACAAATATTCCATGGTGTGAAGGACACAGGCTCAAAAACCAAAAGACAAACTGGAGGTGTGCTCACTCTAAAGCTGGAGACATCAGCTTTCTCATTCTAGGTTCACTCAGGTCATTCACACTCCCTGAAAAACCAAAAGACACCCTGGCTGCCCATTTCAGGAGCTCCCAAAGTCCAGCTTATCTCCTGGGACGTTTTCCATCACATCCATCAGCAGAGCAGGACACTGATGAAGCTGAATGGCTTCTCCCTTTAGGCAAAGCCGCTCTTTATCTGGTTCAACAATGGAAAAGCTTCGTGTAGGAGTATTCCCACACCCTTCCTTCACCTGCTCCAGGCACATCGCCACATCAGCAGGCCCGAGTGCAGCACTTTGCTGCTGATGGGCTTGTGCTTGTGAGTTGTATTCCTTAGCTAAGTTGTACCTTAAGAGAAAGGAGATTATTTGATATGGGTTTTAGCAGCCGATTAGCAAACATTTGAGAGGAGAACAGTGAGTGGATGCTGACACTTAAATGATTTAGGACTACTCAAAAACAGTCAAAGGGAGGCGGCAGCTGAAGACGCACAATGTTATCTGCACATCTGCTAACACGAGCCCCGCCACACCGACACCCTGACTGAAAGGCTCCTTCAGAGCCCGCTGTGGGGCCGTGCCCTGCTGTGAGATCAGTGTCCCCAGGGTCCCGTTAGCACCCCAAGCTTTAGGGAGGCACGGCAGCCCCCGGGGCTCAGCCATCCCACCCAGCCAGGGCTCACACGCCGCTCCCCGCGGCCCAGCCCGGCCCGGC
>VWYP01016427.1:23006-44397 GCA_013400435.1 Pycnonotus jocosus
TGAGGAGGGGTGTGACACTGAGCCGCCATGTTGGGTGTGGTGAGGAGGGGTGTGACACTGAGCCGCCATGTTGGGTGTGGTGAGGAGGGGTGTGACCCCCTGAGCCGCCATGTTGGGTGTGGTAAAGGGTCACCTACAAATCCCATCCCACCTTGCAGAGGAATAAGGATTTTTAAAGATCGCTATAATGTTTCCAGTTAGCCCAAGTACGTTTCAAGCAAGTGAAATCCAAAACCTTGTGTGTGCTCATAGAACTCCCAAAACCAAAGGGACAGCCCCCTTCACCTGGTTATTCCCAGTTATCCTCACTTAACTAGATGTTCTCCAGAAATTCCTGCCTTTTGCATGGACTTTGATAAACTGACTTTCCACTTGAGCCAAATAAACTATAAATGAACAACACTGACCAAACTGCTCCATTAGGTGCATTTATCACAACTGAGTTGAGGTCACTTAGGTTTCCAGTGGGAAGTTTTGGGGTGGACTTTTGGGGTGATTTACCAGAGTTCTTGTCACTGTCACTGTTTATTTTAATTCCCAGTCAAAGTAAGCCCAAATTCACGAATTTTGCAGCTCCAGCTCTCTGTAGAGTTACACAGAGGCTTGTGCACTGTGGGACCAAGTGGGATCAAATGGAGATGTAGCAGAAAAAAAAATCACAAGGAAACGACAGGATGCCTGAGCAATATTTTTTGTTCCCCTGAAACACAATCTTTTTTTCCTCAGGATTTTTTATGATGTTGCAGTAAAACTTTCCTGACTCAAATTAAGGTTTATTAATGGATATTAAACAGGATTTGTTGGTTGCCAATAGGTTGGAAAAGAGCTACTGTTTTGCACCTGGATGAAAAGGCTCTCAAATTATTTTACAAATATTAAAGAGCTAAGAAAATGCATGAGGAATGGATTGGGCTGCCTGGATATGGACCACAGGTTACACACTGCAACTGGGACTCCTGCAAAGGATTCTCCTTCTCCGCTGCTGGCAGAGGGAAAAGTTCTAAATCACACAGGAGGAAAAAAAAAAAAAATCTGAGCCAGAAAAAATGAGTGTTACAAATCTACTCTCCAAAACAGTGTAAAACAGATGTAAAAAACCCAATTAGAATGGGATGGGTATAAAACACCACACTGTGCACTGCCACACTGAAATTAGAAATTCCCAGCTCCCCAATGGCAGGGAAAGCATTTGTGTATGTGCTTTTCCACCCCAAAACACGGCTTTCCTTTGTACCCATAATAAAAAAAAAAAGCCAACTAATATACTCCTTCCAATTAAGCTGAGATATGAACTGCACTTTGAAAGTTCTTCACCCGTTCTCAGCTTCATTAACTCGGAAAATTTCATCCCCGTGGTTAGCCCTATCAGAGAGCACGGAATGCCTGGCCCCAATTAGTTCTAATAACGAGCTGAGTTGTGCACGGATTTCGGAGCTTGTCATTAGTGTGAGAAAATAGGACAGCTCCTCTCAGAATAGAATATCTTACCGGACTTTCCTTTCATTTGTCTTTGGCTAACGCCTCCTCCCGCAGACAAAGGAATTAATTGATTTGATGAGTTGCAGGCACCCGCTGTGTGGCACCTCCCCTGCTGCCGGGCCAGGAGCAGCAGCCAAAAAATTAGTGACAACATCGCTCCGAGATTCTGCTCTCCTGCTTGTTCACAATCCGTGCTCCAAGGAGGAAAACACACAGGCCCTGGTAGTGCCCTCAGTTCCTTTGGATGCTGATTCCCTTCCAGGGATTCGGGCTGGGTATTGGTAAAATATGTATTGGTAAATATGGTAAATATATTGGTAAAATATATATTGGTAAATATGGTAAATATATTGGTGAAATTGGGATTCAGCTGGATATTGGTAAAATGTATATTGGTAAATATGGTAAATATATTGGTGAAATATATATTGGTAAATATGGTAAATATACTGATAAAATTGGGATTCAGCTGGGTATTGGTAAAATGTATATTGGTAAATATGGTGAATATATTGGTAAAATATATATTGGTAAATATGGTAAATATATTGGTAAAATGTATCTTGGTAAATATGGTAAGTATATTGGTAAAATTGGTAAAATTCAGCTGGGTATTGGTCGTAGAGACTGTGGGTGCCTCCCAGGTCAGGATCTTCCCTTGTGGAGGAAAGGAGAAGCTCTTGGATCTGGGGAATCTGAGGACTGTGAGGACAAACACAGCAGTGCCAGCAGGCAGCTGGGGGCTCTTTCCAGCTCTGCTCTTTCAAGGCCCACTTAAAATAAATATCAAAAGAAACGGAGGCAGATGACAGCAGATACGAGATATGTGTCTTCTCATGTTACAGACTCCTAAAGGAAAGGGTAAGATTAGTGGTCACCTCTAAAGAGATGGACATTAAATAACTGCTTCCTAAACCTGCCACAGCCTGGAACAGCCTTCCTGTCATTTTACACAGCATTTTTGGTACTGCCACAGTATAAATTGTCATTAAATAACACGAGGAGGCAAAGGGAGGGTTTCTCTGTGTCTTCCTCACTTCTTTCCTGAAAAAAGAAACGTGTTAGTTGTGCTGTTACTGCTTAAGCTAAACCAGAAGTATTCCTTTGCCATGAAAAGAGAGAGAGACACACCATGAAAATGAAACCATAACTTATTCCCTCAGAGATGTTTTCATGCTGCCAGCCTGCCATAAAACCCTGCCTCTTTCTGCAGCCCAGGAAAGCTGCACGGTGGGGAGGAGGGATGGAGCAGGGGAGGGAGGGAGGGAGGGGGCAGTGAGGGCTGCCCTGCCCTGCTTCCCCTCTCTCTCCTGCGTGAGACCTGACGTGAGCAGCAGGATCCCATTTCCCAGAGTCACGGGACCCCAGAATGGTTTGGGTGTAGGTCACAGGGGTGCGTGCCTGGGCACTGAGCTTCCCATGTGTCCAAGAGGGCTGCCTGCAGGTGGGCCCAGGTGAGAATCCCACTCTCAAGGTCACCTGGTGTCGGGTTCATTGGGAGGCATCACTTTCCAGGCACCTCCTTCACCTTGGAGCAGCCTCCAAGGCTGGAAACGTGGCAGCTTGGCGGCTGGCAAGCTGTGCAACTGTCTGTCACTGCCAGGGAAAATATAAATGATGGCAGGAGCTTTAGCATTTCCATTTCGTAGGTGCTGGCAAACACTCCCCAGCATGAGCTGCTGCATGCAAGTGATGACCTTTAGGAATGCTGGCATCTCCCAGTGCTGAAGAAGCAGGAGCATGAATCAGCAGAAGGGAGCAGGGGAAAAAAAAAAATAAAACAAAAAGATAGTTCAAAAGGAGCCTGCTGTTAGCAGTAAGTTAAATAAAATTCTCCTGGTCCTGCAGTGAGATTTATTAGCAGTGACCTTGGCACTTGCAGAGCCCCCTGCACAAAAGCCAGGCCCACGCTTGCAGATTTAGTGCACAGTCAGGGCCCTGGCCAGCCCAGTCACCACATTTCACCCTTTCTGTAATTTAGATTTTACATCTACAAGGAAACAACCCCATTCTTCCAGTGTAAGCACAAACAGCCTCCAAGGGAGGCTCTGAAGGGCAGGCACAGAGCCCTGGGCTCCAGCTCTGCACAGACACCTGTGTGACCAGATCCAATGGAGCAGCACTTTGGGAAGGCCACAGCAGGGACCCCTTGGGGGTCCTGGGTTAAACTGAGCCATGAGTGCCCACCCAGGGACCAAGCACACGGTGCCAGGCCAGAGGAAGCATTTTCTCCAGCCTCTGCTTTGAAGCAGAGCTCCCTCCCAGCTGCCAGGCAATATCCAAACAGCACTGCAGCCCTTTCCTGACAGACCCAGTGCCCACAGCCCTGGCTGCCCTGTGTACCTCTGTCCCACCAATGTCCTGCAGCTCGTGGCCATCAGCCGTGGCCCCTGGGCACACTCTGGGCATTCCCTGGGCCATGGAGCAGCTCTGAACCCAGCAGAGCAGCACTGAGCCTGTCTGTGCCATCCTGTGTGATTCCAGTCACGATTCTCTGCCTGCTCTGAGACTCTGCCACATCCTCAGGATCAGCCTGAGCCACAGCACCGGGGGCTGCCCCTGCCCCACTGATCCATTCCCACACTGGGGAGTGGGATTGTGCCTGGCACAAAGGGGATGTGTCCCAATTTCTGCAGAGGGGTGTCCCCAGCCAGAGCCCTCTCACTGTGACGGGCATGGGATGGACCCCAGCAGAGCCCGGACTGGATGCTGCGATGCCCCAGGCCTCACTTGTGCTCTTTGCACATTAATTTCTCCTTTTTCTCTCAAGTTTTGTCCTTGGCCAGCGGCTCTGCTGCCTTTGCTTGGATTTTCCAGCAGAGGGGGATGCAGCCTCACCAAAGCCATCCTTCCCTCAAGCTTTTCGCTGTGTCCTCACCTTCATCCTCACCCTCACCCTCCCCTGGGCTGGGCACAGCACCCACACCCAGCCCTCCTCTGGCACACGGGTACCACAGGCTCCACCAAACCTTCCTCTCTACTTTTTGGAACAAAGCCAAAGCAAGGGATGTTATCAGCATTGAGCTGTTCACAGGAGATGGACAGGAAATGAAGCAAAGTCCTGTGTGAGCCCCACAGGAACATCTCTGGGGAGTGTCCCCAGTGTTGTCAGAGGTGTCACCACGCTCTCACCTGGTGGTGAAGGAGCATCTGAACTGCTCCAGCTGTGAGGGGCAAATCCCAGGTGATGCTTTTGCCTTTGGTGAGGAACAAAGTAACACATCCACAGGTACAAAGAGCCTCCTGTGAGCCCAGCTGAGCTGCACTGACTCACACCAGCCAAACACAGAGCTGATGCCCCAGCACCTGCTGAGGGTCCTGAACCGAGCAGGGGGAGCTCCATGAATGCCAGTGCTGAGAGCAGGAGCAGAAGGGAGCACCCAGCCCACTCTGCAGCCCCTCCTGCATTGGATTTTGGGTGCTCTGCTTGTCTGTATTGTCCTTTGTCATTTCCTCTGGAAGTCACGTTCCCTGTTGGCATTTCACGGAGCAGGGCCATCCCAGGGAGCTGGGCACCTCACACCATCATGTCAGAGCTGTGCTTCAAGGTTATTTCCTATCAAATGCTCCTTCTTCCAGCCATCCAGTTATTTTCTCCTTGGCTAAATCATCTGAAAATAGTCTGCAGCCATCCTCGTTCTTCCTGCTTTGTATGCATGAGCAGGAAGGGGAATTTAGGATTTTGCTGTAATGCCATACACAAAAGCCTGCTGGAGAGCATCACTTTGATTAGCTCTTATTGTACACCCAAGAAAACAGAAAAGAATAAGAATAAGGGAGAGCCCAGCATGTGGCTACTGTGCCTTGCTGCTTCAAGGCTGCTCAGAAAATCTGCCTGGCTGCTCAGGGCCCTCATCAGGAGCAGATTTGTCCCAAAAATGCCTTGGGTTTTATCCCCTTAATAATATGAGAAAGAAGGAACACTGTAAGGATTTGGCCCCTGGCACATCCCAAAACGTGGGCTCTGGCACTAAAGCAGCCTGACCCTGAGGCCTCCCCTGCCTTGGTCACCTGCAGGCAGGTGAAGCTTTCCAAATCCCAAGTCACACCCCACAGGGCACAGCAAAGCTTCCCAACTGCAACCAAGGCATCCCAGCTCCTGGAAGTCTGAGATGGAAAACTTGATTTAGATCTGGGAATTAGGTTAGCAAAAGGGATGAAAAAGAAGAAACATATTTCACATCCAAGCATGCATCTTTGGCAGGATTTATGACTGGAAAAAAGTATTGGGACATGAATTTTGCAGACAGCTCTGATGAGTGATGGAATGGACCGAACTCCTCGCTCTAAACTCCCTGAACTTTGAGGATTTGATGCAGGTCCAGATTTCAAATTTCCATTGGGGCTTTTCTCATTAAAACCAGAAGCAGAAGGATCTTGTTTGCCTACAGGGGCTGTACCAGATACCAACCTGCCCCTTCTCCCCCTGTGTCCTGGCCACCCCCTCTTTATCCCCTCTCAGTTCACGTGAGTCTTTGTCACAAGGCTCTGACCAACCCAGCACTCCTGGTTCTCCCAGCACACAGGGCACTGCAGTTCTGGAAAGCAGAATTCAGCACAAGTATCTTATACGGATTTTTTTTTTTAATAAACTGATCTCAAATAAAGCTCATCCGAAGCTGTGGGCACTCAAATCATGTTTAAAAACACAAGAACACAGCAGAGACAGAACACAATCGATGCTTCCCTGCTTCCCACCCAGCCAGGCGAGCACCAGTCATGAGACTCACACAGCTTAAATCCCACTGTTACACTTTCCCACCAGACAAATCCTACTTTATTAAACCAAAGTGCAAGGGAATTAGCAAAACCGCCTGTTTCCTTCACACTATAGGATATACAAGCAACCTAATCCATACGCCAAAGCTCCCACCGCTCTCAGAACCTCTCAGCTGGGAATTCCCGGCACAGTCTCCCTCCTGTCAGCTCGGGATTACCTTTCCCGAGAAAGGAGAGAAAAACACGTGGGCACCTGCCAAACTCATCCCTGCGGCTCCCCTGGCACGGTGACCCCGCCCGAAGGAGAACCGAGGGGATGGGGATGGGGAAGGGGCGAGGGGCTGCGCACCGGACTAATTAGCGCTCGGCTTTGCTCATTAAAGAGGCTCCTTTGGCTGACCTGACCAAATACTTCCCATTGTTTCCTTCAATCCCAGGGCTGCTGGGAGGAGAGGGATGGATGACCCAGGGAGGGATCCCCATGCCCTGCCCGTCACCCCGCCTGGCAGGGGCGGCCCAAAACTGCTGAGAAAGAAAGGAGGTGCGAGTCAGCGAGGCCGGCGCTCGGTTTCCATGAGATAAGCAGCAGAAATCAGGGGTAATTGGCGGGGCTGGGAGGACGGAGCCTTTTGTTACACGAGGCTTAATGGGCCTCTTCGGAGGGAGCAGGAACCAGCGAACGCCGCAGCCCGGAATAGCGATGTGCTACATCCCATTTCTCAGGAGGGAGGAAGGAAGGAAGGACACGTGAAAAGAAAATAGCAGTAAATGATCCCACTTCATAATTTTTCTTCCTGTAACCCTGGTGGCCTTACGAACAGGAACTTCGTTTTAAACTAAAAATAAAGCCCGGTGCCTGTGTGGCACTTGCAGATGGGTGTTTCCAAGAGCGCCGCTGGGGCTCAGCCCTGCTCTATAAGCAGCCTGGGCCGGGCACCCTAGGAAAGTGCCTGGCTTTGCATTTGCTATATTTACATATCATCAGTTATCGGGAGAACA
Source organism: Pycnonotus jocosus (assembly GCA_013400435.1). NCBI lineage: Eukaryota > Metazoa > Chordata > Aves > Passeriformes > Pycnonotidae > Pycnonotus > Pycnonotus jocosus. Next base: position 30,204 of record VWYP01016427.1, read on the forward strand.
GGATGTCCCAGGGGAGCTGAAATAGGATATAGCACACTCCATCTCCCGGGCAGTTCAGCCGCGGGCCAGCCCCGTGTGACTGATCCTGTTTGCCCGTCTGCCCGCGGCTCCGGGACTGCCCGGCGGGTGTCACCCAGCCCGGCCCGGCTGGCACGCAGGCCAGCCTGCTGTGGCATCCCCAGCCTTCCTCCAGACACGTGTGGCTGCAGCAGAGACGGGCTGGGAGGAGGGTGGAAAGCTCCTATTTCTCTTTCTGCCACACCATCTTTTATAGTGAAGGTAGAGAAGATTGATTCTGCCCTCCAAAAAATCAGGTCTGTGTTCTCCTCCACACGTTGCTTTTTACACTAAAGCCCCAGCAGCCATCTGGGAGGGGTTTTAGGGTGAAAAAAAAAGCCCCTGCAGGCTCACCAGGGTGCAAAGCACGGAGCCAGAGAGGGCAGGTGGAGGGGTGGCACCCAGTGCCTGGCACTGCACACCCTGCAAGGCACGGGCTGTCCCGTCGGAAGCACGCGGGGTGCCCTGCCTGCCTCACCACCTTGGATTTAAACGCCTTTCTCACACGCTGGGTGTAGCTGCCAAGTATTGTGCCTTCGGTACATCGCTCCACCTTGATTTCAAACCACTTCAGCTTGTGCTTGGGAGTGGTTTCCAAGCATTCAGCTCACCCATATCTTATCCACACTGGTTTCCTTTGTGAGCTGCACCCACCACAGGTCCAGAGCTTTAAATGCAAACCCAAACAAATATGTGGTAGAGCTTCCCATTCCCACTGGACTGGCCTGGAGTGGGAGTGGAATGAGTCAGGAGCACCATAAAGGAAAGTGAAATAGATCCACCCTGAGCAGATGATAGGATCAGGGCAGATTAGTAGCCTTGGATCAGATTCAAGGGTCAGCATAAATCTTTAATCTTTGCAAAGTCCTCGAGCCTCCCTCCCCTCACTGTCTCACATGCACACACACCAGGCATGACTAAACAGCTCTCTGCGGGGATGGCAGACGCTTCAGAAACTCCCGGCTGGTTTTGGTTTGCAAAATACAACAATAAAGCTGCTCTCTGTTCTGCGAACGTGAGAACTTCCCTACGCAGGCACCTCGCCCCTGGATGCTGTGGGATGCTGCCAGGGACGGTGTCACACCACAGCCCTCGCTCCCACCGGCACTGGGGGCTCGCTGGGGCCCCTCTGACCCCACAGCCAGGCTGCACCAAGCAAGCATGGGGTGAGAGCCAAGGACAGTCCCCACCTTGTGCCTTATTAGGTCCTGACATGGTCTGCCAGCACGTCATTACTCATTATTCCTCTGTATTTGCTTCCCACTGACGCTCTGCTCAGTGCACATAATCTGGATACTTCCCAGGTTTCACGTGGAGCTGCAAGTGCCTGGCTCAGGGCTGGTGGAAATGCCAGGCTGCCCTGGGAAGGGGCTGTGTAGGAGCAGAGGGGCTGGAGGAGAGGTGTGTGCCAGCTTTGCACCCAAGTGATGCACTAAGGGAAAAAAAAAAGAAAAAAAATACATAGCAAAAAAGCCCTGGCCTAGTTTTTGCTAGTTTTTGTTTCACTGTGCTGGGCTCAGCCTCGAAGGATGTGGTTTGGTGGTCAGCGCATAAGACAGCAGATGAAAAAAAAAAAAATTCCTTTGATTAAATCCAGATCAGGTCTGTGCAAGCTCTTCCTGCGGCCATCGGGAAAGCACAGGAGGGAAAACCCTGCCCACGCTGCCTGGGGCTGGGCACTCAAGGACGTGACACAGCCCTGTCCTGCTCACTGGGGCACCCTGACCCAACAAAAAACCCCCCCTATCCTGGCACCTGGAGCACTCAGTCCCCTGGGACATCCATCTCACTGTGCTGAAGGCTCCATCTCGAGCTTTCTCGATAGATTTATAACAATTCCAGTCACTCTCACCACCGCTCTGCACACCGAGGGCCAGGCCAGTTCTGCATAAGCGAATATTTATATATTCCCATAAACATTTTTAAATGGGAAATTGCCTAATGTGCCTTATTAAAGGGAAAGCACGAACAGCTGGCCGAGGGCGCCTGGCAGAGCTGCTGACGGTGGATGTGCTGTTGCTGCTGCACCTCACAGCTCTAATTGTTTCAGGAATCCTTTGACTCATCTTCCGAGCGGCTCCGGGATCTGAGCGGAGATCTCTGCCTTGCCGGTCTCCTTCAAAACACCTTTGCCTCGCTGCTGGGTTCAAAAAGCTCGTGCTGCAGATGCCTCCTGACCTCAAGTGCCCAGGTACTCGCTGGAGGCCGGAAAACCCCAGTGTGGTTGCTGCCTCAGCCGCGCACAGCAGCCGGGCTCTGCTGCTCACACGTGCGGCACAGCCCCGGCCCTGCCACGGCACAGCCCGGCCGCTGCTGGGACTGGGGACAAGGACCCAACCCCAGCCAGGTCCTGGCAGGTCCTAGCGCACCCCTCACCTGCCCCTTCCACCCTCTAGACCAACAATTCCTGCCTTTCCCGGGGCTGCAGAGACACAGCGAGAGCCTGACACGCTCTGAATCTCAGCAAAGCTGTCCCCGGGCTCCTGCTCACCGCCGAGGAGTTGGGATCCAGACCACGCAGGTCCTTGGCTTGTCCCTGGGGAGCAGGGATGTCACTGAGCGCTGCAGAGCCAGCCCGCTCGGTTACTATGGGGACAGGCACCGCGGGGCTGACAGGAACAAACGCATAAAAAACCCAACAAGCAGCTTCGCCCCGACGGTGGCGGTGGCATCACCAGGGTGCCCTAACCCGCCGTCCCTCCCTGCCCCGTGCCCGGCTCGGTGGCCTGGCACCCCTTGCGACACGCAGCCCCGTTGTTATCTTTGCCCGATCTGCTCGGGGCTTACACAGAGCTGTGGTTCCTCTGGCCCGGAGCCGCCCCCGCTGCCCTGCCCTGCCCGGAGCATCCCTGCGCAGCCTGGGCTGGTCCTGCCGTGCTGCTGTGGCCCCTGGGCACCGCACGGGCTCCGTGCCCCCACCAGCACCCCACAGGGTTTGGGATGGGAGGCGGGGAGCGGAGCTGCTCCCTCACTCACTCATTCCCTCACTCCCTATCCAGCCGGCTACGTGAGCTCCGGGCAGCGGCTGAATTCCCCGTGACCTTTGCACACTCATTGCAGCCACGGAAAGGGTGACGGGCAGCCCGAGGGAAGGGAAAACAGGCAAAGGGCCCGGCGAGACGGCAGCGGGAGCTGCCCTGGGCTGTCCCCGGGATGGGAGGTGGCATCACCGCCGAGCCCTCCAGCCCCCGGCTGGGCAGCACTGTGGGACACCGGTGTGCTGCTGGTGCCTGTTCCACCTGGGGAAAGGCGCTGATCCCATGGGAACGGGCCCGGGGAGGGGCTGAGTGTGGCCGTGCTGCCGGGAGGGAGCTCCGGGAGCGCACGGTGACTGTCCCGAGGGCATCGCCTTAGAAAGCGGCTCTCGGGAGGCCCGGTGATTCAAGGGGAAAGCTCTGCAACACTCATTCGGGGAAGTTTCCGTTTGAATTGCTGCAAAGAGCAGTTTTTCCATGATAAACAGATTGCTTCAGTTCCCCAGCAGCACTGGGGGGGTCACTGCCACCCCCTCCCTCCCTCCACGGGGCCCTGAGTCATCCTCCACCCAAGGGCTCAGCCAGGGGCCGGTGTGGCTGGGCTGGGCCATGAAAGGTGCTCCAGGAGCCTCCCATGCCACAGGGGAATTCAGCCCTGGAGCTGCTGGCACCTCTTTGAGGTCAAACTTTTGTCTGAAATCAAGAACCTGAGAAAACTCCTCCCCAGCCATGTCCTGACCAGTGGGTGTGCAGAGCCCTGGGGCTGCCTGGGCTTTTCATTCCTGCAGCAGAACTCCAGCCCTGGTGGGTCAAACACCTGGTACAGGCAATGCTGATCAGAACCCTGCCTCCCGTGGAGTTCTGGATCACAGGGGGCTGCCCAGCCCCTCACGTTTCCCTGCAGCCCCAGCCCTGGCTGACCCTCGGGAGCAAGCACCACTCATCTCCTCCTTGGGCTGCCACCAAAACCACCAAAACTTCACACCCCAGCCAGCTCCAAGGCAAACATGTAAGAGATCAGTGAGAGAGAGGAATCCCAGTGCCTGTGCCTCTGTAATCCCGTGGAATAATGCATCCCATGAAGTGCAGCCTGGATCCAGTCCAGCACTCACGGAAGGCAATGACAGACCTCCCACTGATTTCAATGGGAGCACAGCGAGCTGGGCTTTAATCAGTGTGGTACCAGCAGCAACAGCTCGTCAGCCCCGGCATTTCTGAATACATTAGAACGTGCTGCCTATGCCCATAGGTCACATTTCATCTCCAATCGCACCAATTTCACAATACATGCACTAATACCGCCAGATAATCATCAGGGACTGCTTCCATTCGGGCTGGAGCTCCACCCCGATCAATAGCTGCAGTCAAACCCCACCAGCAGCCCCCCAGGCCCTGCCACAGCAGGAGAGGGGTGCTGGGAAAGGCCCCCAGCATGGCCAGAACCTTACTAACGATTCGGTGTCAGGAATAGAAATAAGAGTTAAATCTTCCCTAAGCTGCTCAGCTGCACGCTGGTGCTGTACACATCCTCAGGCAGCAGCACAAACACGAGCTCCGTGCACGCCCCGTGACGGGGATAAGCAATATTTCAGCCCTAATAGTTTGCATATTCATCAGCTCTCTCAAATCAGGAGAGATCTTGGCCTTTTCTCCGGCTGTCACGGCACGGAGGGGACCGGGGAGCCACACAGAGGAGGGAATGCTGCTGTGCTTCCAGCAGCACCACGGGCCTGAGGAAGGATAAAGCTGTGTGGAAGAGAGAAACTAATTATTCCTCTTGTGAGACAGCTCTGGCAGCTCCACACTGTGGCCATGGCTCCTTGGGCTGAGCTGGTGCTCAGAAAACAACAGCGTGGGAGCCCATCCTGGGCACTGGAATAAAGAGCAGAGGTCAGAGAGGAGGAAAATGGAGCACAGGGGGCAAGTCCAAGGCTGTAACACCAACCCAGCCCTTTCCCACCAGCACTGTCACCCCACAGAGGGTCACTCTTGGACATGGGCAGGGCTGAGATGACCAAGGGCTCATCCCACAGCAAACACCCACCTGCGTTAACCAGGCCTGCCTCTGTGTAGGTGCAAAGAGCTGGATGCCAGGAACAACCAGGACAGGTTGCTGTCCCTCCCACCATGCCAAGGGCACCATCACCAAGCCCAGGAGGAGTGGGGAGGAGCTGCCTTTTATTTCCAGGCATTCCTGTTTCCATCAGCTGTGTGCTATTTCCCAGCCTGCTCTGTCTGCAGTTTTAACAAGGCACATGTGGTGAAAAACCCCTTTTCCTGCAGAGCTTTCCTGTCTGGCCATTTCCAAAGGCCCCGGGTTTGATGGCAATAACTGCCTGTTGCCATCTAACATTGCCTGTAACTAATAAATCACAGGGTGGTGTGCCTGGGGCAGGAACACATCTGGGAAAAAGACACACGTCTAAGAAATAAATTATTCCAAAACAGGTAGAAATATTATCCTCCTGTAAGAAATATTTCTTACACCCCAGCACGGTGGTGCCCTAGGAGTGAGGGCAGCCCTGAGCTGTGCCCGGTGCTCCCGGGGCAGGGGTGCCTTGCCCAGGGCCAGAAATGTTCACTGTAATTAGCAGCTCTTCTCAAATGAGAGCTCTCAAGGGAGAGTTCTCCAGTGCCACGGGCTGCCCGCAGAAGGGCAGCGGGAAAGGTCTGGAACACGAGGGAGCAGCGAGAGCCACCTCTGCTGGCTCCGGCAGCACGCCAGGGTTACAAAACACGGGCAGCCCGTGTCACATAGCCAGGGTCAGTGTCACCAGCCCCGCGGGCTACGGTTACACGGGCTGAGCCCAGCAGAGTCATCCTGCCTGCAGCCCCGAGGAGATCACCCCGCCTCTGCCCCCGCCGCCCGGGCATTCCCAACCCTCTCCTTCCATCCTGAGCATCACACGAAATGTCTAAGGGGAAAAAAAAAAAAACCCAACAAAAAACCCCCAGCAACCCAGACTTGCTCAAGACCTGCTGCTTTTTCCACGCTGAGGCAGAAACAGCAATTATCTGGTTCAGTCTGGTGCTGCTGGCCTGGAACATGCCATGACAACGTGTTTCTCGTTTGAAAGCCTCTTTTGTACTAGGACACAGTTCAAGGGATCTTGCAATGCCTGCATTTGTAAACACGCCGCACTTGCAGCTACACGCTCTGCAGATGAAAGCCCAGGCGGAGCACAAGGGCACTGCTCCCTCCGTGTGTCACTGCTGGGGGACAAGGCAGCTCCCCCCCCGTGCTGAATCAGGGCCCCGCGGCTGCCCAGCCACGCGTGGTCCTCAAAAGTCACGGCACGTTCAGAAAAACGGAGCCCTGGAAAAGGGAGAGAGGGGAAGGGGAAAAAAAAAAAAAAAAAAAAGGAAAAATCACAGCGAAAAAAAAAATGTGCGTCACTGCAGATTATTTTAGGCCCTGGTCCATGCATAATGCAAATAAGCAGCTCCCGGGGTACATGCCTGGAAAAACCATCCAGTCCCACAGCGCTGGGCTACGGGAGCTTTCCAAACAGGTGGTGAAAACTAAAATTATGTGTCTGTGTGTCCTCACCGGGGTTAGGAAAGGCCCTGGCTCTCAGGAAGGCTCTCCCCGTGCCTCCACAGGGCTGGTATGAAACAGGACCGAGACATTAAAAAATTCAGGAGCATTTCTTTCCTTTTGAGGCAATCCTGCGCTCCCACTCAGCAAAGCTCACTCAGCACCTCCACGACACCCTTTGATCTGCCTGACCCCGCTGCCCCCTCCCACCCGCTCTTCACGCACACTGACTTTATTTATTTATTTTAAAATTTTTTTTTGCACCTAAAATCATTGTATCCTCCTTGTCTGACTTCAAGGAGTTGCTCGGGAAGCCCTATTTATGGGTTGAAATGCTGCTGAAAGAGTTATTGCCGTGTTATTCAGCTGTTGTGCCAAGCCTGCATGGGGATCGGGTTTCTGCTGAAAGGGTGCCAGGCACGTCTTTTTCCAGGAACCAGCAGCCGTATTTAGCCTCCGGCTGCACATGAAAGACTGCAGTCGGAAACGTGACATTGTGTCAACATTTGAGGCAGGTCAGAGCTGGGTGAGACCATGAAAACAAGCCCGGGAACTCAGCACACCCCGGCGGGGCGGCGGCACGGGCTGTCCCAGGCTGGCGCTGTGCCGGGGGTCACCCCTCCACACATCCCTCATCCACCCATCCCTCATCCATCCATGGATCCATGGATCCATCCACCCATCCATCTATCCATGGATCCATGGATCCATCCACCCATCCATCTATCCATGGATCCATCCATCCACCCATCATCCATCCATTATCCATCATCCATCCATGGATTCATCCATCCTCCATCCATGGATCCATCCACCCATCCATCTATCCATGGATCCATCCATCCATCTATCCATGGATCCATCCATCCATCTATCCATGGAATCCATGGATCCATCCATGGATTCCATCCACCCATCCATGGATTCCATCCATCCATCCATCCATCCATCCATCTCGCCATCCATCCCTCCATCCATCATCCATCTCTCTATCTATCCATCCCTCCATGGATTCCATCCATCATCCATCCATGGATTCTATCCATCCATCCATCCATCCATCATCCATGCATCCATCCGTGGATTCCATGCATCCATCCATCCATGAATTCCATCCATCCCTCCATCCCCTCCTCCTCCTGGGGCTGCTCTAGTGCTGGGCTCCCCACCCTGCATCACCACAGTGCAGCCCCTGCCCCACTCTGCCCCACAGAACTCACCTGTCCTGCTGGCACCGGGCCAGGGGGCAGAGGAAATTCCTGTCCCATAATAATCTTTTGCTTCCTCAGTAAATGTTCTCTCTTCCACTTTTTTTTTTTTCTTTGCCTTTTTGTCCTCCGTGACTGAGGAGCTGGAACTCCTGCAAGTCGTCCCATGGGACAAGGAGAGTCAGAATATGAGGACCAAAGAGGAGTGAGAGCCATGGAAAGGAGCCAGAAATCCAGAGGGTCCCAAGGCTGGAGACACCTCTGCTCTGAGCACCAAAAGCTGTCCCCAAATGGGCTTGTTACAGTGGGCTTCAGTAAGATCAGTATTTAGCCCTAATTAAAGCAAACATAACATGAACCCTGGGACATGTGGAGGCCCCAAATGCATTAAACCAAGCAGCTTTTTTTGTTGTTTTTTCCTAGCATTACTTAAGCTAAGGTTTCTTTAGTTCTAACCACAGCCTTACAGAAGCATCGGCCTCTCCATGTGGGGTCCTGGAGATGCTCAGCCCAGGACTGAGCAGTGCTGGCCCAGCTGGACACTTAAACCACTCCCCACGTTCTGTGACTCATCTGCACAGTGAAAATCTGAAATTCCCCCTCAGAACTGCCCCTGCCCCTTCCATGCACAGGCAGCACCACTGGGAGACCAAATTCTCCCACCCATCCCTTTGCTTTTCCCCTCTTTTTCCTTCGGGAGAGGTTTGGGGCCGTTGTCATTTCACCTGGAGACCAGAAACCAGCATTGCTGCTGGAGAGGCTGGCAGGGAGCCCGTGGTGGGATGAGGACCTTCCCCTCTGGCTCATTTAGCAGCACTGGGAATGGAGGCTGCTCCACCACCCACAGTGCCAGCTGCAATTCCCAAATCGGGAACACCTGGGACAGGTGGGGCTGGCAGGGATCACCCCAGCAAAGGCAGGACCTGACCCTTGCACCCCTCAGCTCAGGGACACCATCCCTGGCAGTCCTGGGGCAGCTCAGACACAGGCTGAGGGTGCTGAAGTAAATCCAGTTTGCAGCAAGTCCATTTTCCTCCAGGAACTGGGCAAAGCCTGTGGAGACACCGGGGTGAGGGGCTGCCTGCTCCCCACAGGGCTCGGGGCCCAGGAGCCAAATGCCAGACACAGGGAGCACAACGTGACATCAGGAGGGAGCAGGAAAGCCAGCCAGGCTCCCCTGGCACCTACCTCCCTCGAGTCTGGAAGCCTAAAAAATCCCTGAAGGTGCCAAGGGAGTTAAAATAAATGAATGTCCCTGGTGACAGGGGTAATGGGACCCTGAGCTCCTTCAGGCACAGATGGCAGAGGAGCTGGGGGGGAGTAAGGAGAGCCCTGCTCCCCTCTGCACCCCAAAATCCCCCCTCCTCCCTGCACCCTGAGAGCCCTCAGACCTCCTGCACCCCAAAATCCTCCCTCCTCCCTGCACCCCAAGACCCCACTCACCCCTGCATCCCTGATCCCCCTCCTCCCTGAACCCCGAGATCCTGCTCCCTCCTGCATCCCAAATCCCCCCTGTGCCATCCCCTGCTGGACCAGACCGTGTGGAATGACCCTGCTCAAACATTTCAAAGCACAGGAGGCAAACCCTTATCTTCCACAGGAAAAGAATTATTTTATTAAGCATTTTTAAACAGCTACTTAACATTTACTCAAGATAAAAATATGTACAATATCCCACCTTGAAGGCAGCTCCAAAATATAAACACTGTACCTCTCCCGAGAGAAAAACGGAATATTCTTCTCCTCAAAAAAANGGCAACAACTGTTTACCAAAAAAAACCCCAAAAAACCAACAACAAAATAAACGTTAGAACACAATCTGCAATCAAGCATAGTGCATCTCAACAGCTGGTGCAATGGGAGGGCAACATGAGGATCCAGACACGGGCTCTGCTCACCAGTTCTCAAAACCAGTAAGAAAAAACCCCACCAAAGAGCACTGCCTCGAGCAGCAAAGTTTGGGGGGTTTTAATTAAAAAGAAGCTAAACTGGAGATGATGTTCCTCTGTGGAGAAAGCCTCAGGTTACAGGACAAGTGTCACCACCCAACCCCTCTCTCCTGAACACGGGGATGTGAACCAGGCTGTGCCAAGGAGGAATCCAGATGCTCAAACCTCGCCAGGATCATTCCTTTGATAATCCCACCCGATCCCTCTCAGGATCCCTCTCTCCTGAACACAGGGATGGAGCCAGGCTGTGCCAAGGAGGAATCCAGGTGCTCAAACCCCGCCGGGATCAGATTCCTTTGAGAATCCCACCTGACCCCTCTCTCCTGAACACGGGGATGTGAACCAGGCTGTGCCAAGGAGGAATCCAGGTGCTCAAACCCCGCCGGGATCACTCCTTTGAGAATCCCAGCCTTGCCACCTTCCAAAGGCACTGACAGGGGCACGTTCAGCAGGGATGGCACTGCCGGCTCCCCCTGAACTGCTCCCTCGGGCAAGAACCTCCCGAGCTGGGAGCGGCAGGGCCGGGAACAGCACGGTGACACCGTGCAGGACCAGCGGGAGAGGCTGGAGCCGGGAGCCACCGGCAGAGCCACCCCCGGGACAGCTCCTCCCGAGCCGGCCCAACGCAGCAGCTCAAGTTACAGGAAGGGCGCAGGTTAATTTATTTATTAGGGGTACGCCATGGAAAGCTCCAAGCAGCAGCTACCTTTTATTTCTTTAAAAAAAAAAAAAAATCTATGTGTCAGCAAAGGTGTGGAGAGAAACCAGTCTTAGGTCTGTCTGACCGTGTGTCACCAGGCAGTGACAGCTGCCCTGCTCCTCCTGGACTGCTGGTGGCATTGCCACCACTGCCACCACCTCACAGTGGCCACTGCCCTGCTCCTCCTGGACTCCTGGTGGCATTGCCACCACTGCCACCACCTCACAGTGGCCACTGCCCTGCTCCTCCTGGACTCCTGGTGGCATTGCCACCACTGCCACCACCTCACAGTGGCCACTGCCCTGCTCCTCCTGGACTCCTGGTGGCATTGCCACCACTGCCACCACCTCACAGTGGCCCAGCTCCTCCTGCACTCACAGTGGCGTTGCCACCACCACCAGTGGCCACTGCCCTGCTCCTCCTGGTGACATTGCTGCCCCTGCAGTGACCACTGCCCTGCTCCTCCTGGTGACATCACTGCCCCTGCAATGACCACTGCCCTGCTCCTCCTGTGCCCACGGTGGCATTGCCACCACCACCACCCCATGCTGGGGGTCACTGGGACACCAGTCCAGCTCCAGTGGGGCAGCAGGGCTGATGCCTTCAGAGGCACTCAGGGAAGTACCGTGTTTTATATTCAGGTATTTTATATTCACAGACCCCAAACCAGGCCTGCCCAATGGAATATTTCTTCACAGCTTTGCAGTAGATTGGCAGCTGACCGAGTCAACTGTTGCTCTGTAGGTGTGGAGAGGGAGGAAGGGAAGGGGTAAAGCACAAAACCCTTCTTAAACCCTTCTTTAATCTTTTGGAAGTAGTTGTCAATCGCTGACCTGGGCGCATCCTTCATCCTTCTCCAAGCTACCTGACAAGTCAGGGAAAAGGGGATTTAGCTTCCTACGCACAGTGAACCTCGTCCCCACACCTCAGTCCAGCCAATATATAAAAGTGAAACAGTCTCTCAAACTAAAAAAAAAATCAAAAAAGAAAGAAAAAAAGAGAAAAAACCCAGTCACACTGCGCTCAGTCTTTGGTTTCCAAGTTCAAAGGAGGAATCTGCTTCAAAGCTTGAAGCAGAGCTGAGGAGTCGATGGGGGAATGGGCCGGTACAGGAGAAGGGAGTCTCTGGGGCATCAGCAGAGGGGGGGAGATTTTGTCGGGGTTCATGAAGCCCGTCAGGGCCGCGGCAGAGGCCGGCAGGCTGGGGTACAACACGGGCACCGAGGCCGGGTACCAGCACTTCTCCAGCATGGGCAGGTAGGCGGTGGCAGACGGAGGGATCAGGTAGAAAGGCAGGCACAGGGGAGGCTGGTGAGCGTGGGGGCCCAGGAAGCTGCTGGAGGAGCCCATCATGTCGCTGCCAAAAGGGCCCTCGTCCTGCGGCGACTCCAGCCGGCTCCTTTTGGCCGGCGGGTCCTCAGTCTCTTGCTTAATAGAGCTTATTCTCTCCTGGACAGCGTACTTGAGGTCGGTATCCTTTTTGAAATAGGGCTGCTCGGGTTTGGAGTCACTTTTCTCCAGCTCCCCGCCGTAGCCGCTGTCCGTGTCCGTGTCGCTGCCGCTCTGCTCCCCGCTGGAGTGAGCGAATGTCCGCTGGATCACGGGCACACAGTTCTTCCCGTGGCCCTCGGGCGCCGGCTTCTCCTTCAAGTCCATCATTTTGGGAGGGATGTCCCCGGGCTTGCGGGCGGCCCCGCCCTGCAGCACCTCGCTGGCCATCCGGTGCAGGTGGCTGACCAGCTGCGACGGCTTCAGCTCCTTGCCGTTCTCGTGCTTGGCCAGGTATTGCAGCATTTCCTTGGCACACATCTGGAAACCGGAGCGAAACATTTCCTGGCTGGAGTCGAGGTTTCTCGATGACAGGTCACCTAAGGAAACATTAACAGAAAGGAATTAAAAATTAACAGCATGCTAAATAGCTCCGTTTCCATCTCCGAGGCGCAGCGGAGGCGAGGTTGGACTTGGGTTACAGCGCAGCCAGAGGGGAAAGCGACAGCCAGGCTGGGCTCTGTGAACAGAAATCCCTGGATTTCTGCAGGAATGGACAATTCCATTGGAACATCCACCTGTCCACTTTTACATAATAACTTTAAGTAAAGCGCTGCCTGCTCTTTTTTGGTATTTGCTGCGTAATCCACCTTCAACAGGTACTGGAGTGCAGAGTGGGGAGTGAGTCAAGCTGCGGCTCCTCCAGGAAACCCCCCTGGGGAAGGCAGGGTGCTCCTCACCCTGCACCTCCGGGCAGGGAGCTCCCGGTCCCGCCAGCAGCTCTGCCAGCCCCGGGGGACTCAGCAGCTTCTCCAGCAGCTCCAGTGCACTCCCTGTGGCTGCCGGGGCAGGGATGGCGCCTCCGAAAAATTCGGGTTTACTGTATCAGATTCACGTGAGTGCCACATGTGAAAACAGCAGGAGGAAGTGCATCTAAGGCTGATAAGCTGAAGCACCGGGTCCCCTCCGCCTGCAGAGCACAGGCCAGCTCGGTTATAAAGAAACTTTAAAAGGTGTGGAGAGAAAGCAGATTTATATCTATTTCCAGAGAAAAACAACCAAATGAACCTGACTGGGTTATCTAAAGCTCACAGATACAAATGGGCAGAATCGAATGGCTTTGGAGAGAACCTCACAGCAAACCTGACTGTAACTAAAACTACTTAAAACCCCGTTTAATTTCAAACAACCCCCAGGGCGCTCTGCACTGACCACCTTGAGCAATGCGTCTTTTTTTTTTTGCGAAAGCTCCTAAGCAAAGCCTGAGAAAATGACAGCATGAAAGGCCAGAATTCCTGCCTCCTCCCTTCTCGGGAACAAGGTGTCAACCGCATTTCACAGGCTCCCCAGGGAAGGGCTATCACACACACGCACACACAGAGAGGCTCTCTCCCTGCCGTCCGAGCACTCACCTGCCTGCAAACCGTTCTGCAGAGCGATGATCTTCTGCTGCTGCTGCTCGATGAGATTGGTCAGTGCCTTCACGTGCTTCAAGGTGAGCTCCAGAACCACAGCTTTCTCCAGGTGACCTAGAGTCTGGGAGCACAGGGACAGGTTGGCACCCGCCGCGGGCTGGGCCACGCAGGCAGGAGCCCCAGGGGCTGGCAGTGCCCTCCCAGGAGCCGCGGCAGGACGGACGCGCTGTGAGACCCCGACTACCACCGGCAACACCCCACGGAAATAAGTTAAAAAGCAGGCTACGGAAAAGGCTCTCACGGAACCCCGTGGGGACTTTCACACCGGCCGCATAGCTCAGAGAGAAGCGTTTTATTTATCGCTTCTGCTGCCCCTGCTGGCACCGTGACCTGAGCCCGGGGCAGCCCGGCCGGGGACTGCTCTCGCCCGGACACGGAGTAGGGGCAGCTCCCGCGGGGATCCGCAGCTCCCGGGAAGTTTGGGATGCGCTTACAGCCTGCCCGGGCGAGCGGCACCACGGAGCAGAAACAATAAACAATTTAAAAAAAAATTAAAACCCACCCCAAACCCGCGGTGAAGCCGCTGCCCCGTCCCTCCGCTCGCACGTACCGTCAGCTTGAGGTGCTCGGGCAGCAGGTCCTTCAGCTGCGCGATGCACTCGTTGATCCTGTCGCGTCTCTTCTTCTCGATCAGCCGGTGCGGCAGCTTGTAGGTCTCCTGCGGGGCGGGGGGCAGCGGGTCAGCGGGGGGACAGCCGGTCAGCGGGGGGACAGCCCGCACGGCCCCGCTGCCGCCGCTCCTCCCGTCCCGGGAGCGCCGGGGAGCGGCCGAGCCCCCGCCCCGGGAGCGCCGCTTCACCCCGC
>VWYP01016427.1:44647-62632 GCA_013400435.1 Pycnonotus jocosus
CCCCGCCGTCACATGAGCCTCACGTGGCGGCGGCGCGGGGGGAGGCGGGGCCGCGCTCCGGTTCCCCCCTCCCCGCACGTGTGTCCCGGCGCGGCGGGGCCGGAGGGGGCGGCTTGGGGCTGTGCCGTGTCCTGCTGGGCTGTGCTGTGCTGTGTGTGCCGTACCCTGCCTTGCTGTGCCCTGCCTTGCTGTGCCGTGCCATGCTGTGCCCAAACTGTGCCATGCCGTGCCATACTATGCCATGCTGTGCCATACAGTGCTATACCGTGCTGTGCCCTTCCATACCGTGCCATACAGAGCCATACTGTGCTGTGCCATACCGTGCCATACCATACCATAACATACAGTGCCATGCTGTACCATACCATACCATACCNCCAAACTGTGCCATGCCGTGCCATACTATGCCATGCTGTGCCATACAGTGCTATACCGTGCTGTGCCCTTCCATACCGTGCCATACAGAGCCATACTCTGCTGTGCTGTACCATACCATACCATACCATACTGTGCCATACAGTGCCATACCATATCATACAGTGCCATACAGTGCCATACAGTGCCACACCGTGCCATAACATGCCATACAGTGCCATACAGTGCCATACAGTGCCACACCGTGCCATACAGTCCCCTACAGTGCCATGCTGTGGCACACAGTGCCCCACCGTACCCTGCGGTGCCGCTGCTGAGTCCTGAGATCAGGGAGAAAAAAAAGAAAATCGGACCTGGGAAAGGTGTAGCCGCGGGAGTTTGGAAATGTGGGGGAAAAAATAAAAAGAGTGAGAGTTGCTAAAATGTGGCTCTGGGGAAATGGCAGTGCTGCAGGGAAGTTTTGGGGTGGCAGGACCCCACCCCTGGGGGTGTCCAAGGCCAGGTTGGACAGGATTTGGAGCAAGGTTCCTCAGTGGAAGGTGTCCCAGTCCATAACAGGGGGTGGAACTAGATGATAACTTTAAAGTCCCTTCTGACCCAAACCATTCTGTGATTCTGTGACCAGCAGGAAATTCTCCCCTGTGAGGGTGGGGAGGCTCTGGCACAGGTTCCCAGAAAAGCTGTGGCTGCCCCTGGATCCCTGGAAGAGTTGCATGGAGCAACCTGGTGTAGTGGAAAATGTCCCTGTGCATGGCAGGGGGTGGAATGATGATCCTTTAAGGTCCCCTCCAACCCAGAGCATTCCATGACATGCCATGCCCGTGCCAGCCCGGGGACGCCAGCAGTTGCACAATGCCAAGCCATGATAATGGTTTGTGTGTACCTGCCAAGGCAGAGCTCTCCTGAAGGGCTGTGGTCACTTCCCTGCTGAGTGCTGAGCAAGTAGAGGCAGGCTCAGCTGATAAAAGGTGCATTTACCAAGATAAGGGAACAGAGAGCTCCAGCACTGAGCTGCTGCTATTGCCTGCACAGTCCTGGCTGCTCCAGCTCGGGAGGAATCTGAAGGCAGGAGGTGCTGCATGAGAGCACAGAGAGATTTTATAAGGGTGAGGAGACAGGCTGTTTAAGGCTGACCCCCATCTGAAGGTGTCTGTTGTTACCAGGAAGAATCCCAAGGTAAGTTGGAGCCTCAGAGAGATGTTAGCCATAAATGTAAGGTCTATAAAACCCCAAAATCTCCTCTACAAGCTCCCAGCAGCATCTCCAGTGTGAACACCAGAGCACTGTGTCAGTGACACGAGGCTTCCACAAAACAGATGGTTGGGCTGTCCCACTCAACATGGTCTTCTCAGTGTGTGAGATCTGAGCCTGCAGACCCAGTGATTATGGCCAGGATCATGGAATCCCAGAATGGTTTGGGCTGGAAGGGACCTTAAAGACACCTCAATCCAACCCTTGCCACAGGCAGGACCTGCCCATCCATCCTGAGGGTCTCTGTGGTGCTGCAGCCCCAGCACACCGTGGAGGAGAGGACTTGGGACTGAGCATGGAGCTCTGAGTACCACAGCACCTCACAGCAGAGCTGCTCCTTCCTGCAGGCACTGAACAAATCCAGCAATAACCATCAGAAGATGGGGGGTGATGCCTGTCCCCTGCTGCAGCCTCAGTAACCAGCCCTGGAGCAGACAGTTTGTTCTCTCCATGCCCCCAAGACCCAAGCTGTTATTTTCCAAACAAAGGGTGAGAAAAACACAGACAATTTTTCATCTGTCCCATCACTGACCCTTTGTCCAAGGCAACAGAAATAATTAGAGCTTGCTGCAGCCTTTTGCTAATGAAAAATGAGGTTTGGGGCCAACCTGCTCTGCATTTGAAGTTCAGGCTCCAAGAGTACGTGGACAGCTTCATGCCCGTGGATTGTCTGACTCCTGCATGCTCCTTCAGATATTCAGTACATTCCTGCAGTGGGTGGTGAGCCACAAATCAGGGTCAGAGGTAATCCCCAATTATTTAGCCCTTTTACTGTTCTCGTGCTTGCCAAACAATTCTCCGTATCAGGATTTGCTCATGACCTTAAGGGACGTTGCCAAGGATTTAGGAGTCCCCCTAAAAGGAGGATCCAAATGAAGTTATTGCATTCTTGGGCATCAAGTGAGATTGCTCGAGAGTTGAGTTACATTTTCCTGGGGATCGGTTTTCATGAGCAAGGGCTGATGCAATCATCAATTCGCCTTCTTGCTTGTGTTTGCTGAATTATTTCTACATGGAGGGCTCCTTTACAGCACACGATTCGGGCAGTAACAGAATGTTTTAAAAGGCTGAACTCCCTCCAGCCATCCGTGGAGCAGCAGCTCTCCTGAGCGCTCCTCCAGCAGGGCTGGCAGTCACAGGACCGCGACAGCTCGTGTCCGAGGGGATTTGCAGTTATTTACAGAGGCACGAGAAGGTGAGACTTTGGGGGCTGGTTTGGGGGTGGGCTGGGAATCCGAGACTCAGGATCTGCTCCTTCCCCGGGACTGTCCCCTTCCGACCGCAGGGATTTGGGGGAAAACGTTCCAAAACTCCCTGGCGCTGCTGCCTGATGGAAGCCTATGTGGGCAGCGCCGGGAGTTAACAGATGGGTTGTGGATTCGAGCTTACGATAAGGTTACTGAGGGTGGTTTTGTTTTAAAATGTCTCTTACTTAATATATCCATGAAGGCCAGGCATGTGCCTGTGGCCTGTAATCAAATCGCTGACTCTCCCTCTCTCCCGTTTCCAGCGAGCCCGGCTCGGGTTACTGGCACCGGAGGTGAAAGCTCAGCCCTGCCGAGGCTGGACGGACGATGCGCTCAGCCCTCGGCATCCTCGGCCCCGAGCCTCCGGCAGGAACACCCCGTGCTTTCCGCAGCAGCAAAAGTTCCTGCGGGAGCCAGGCTGGCTGGGACAGAGCCGGGGAGCGCCGTTCTCTCCTGTGCTCAGCAAACGTGACGGCCCCATTCCCCAGCCCGGCAAGCTGCTGCTGCCGCCCCCGGGACGGACGGGAGGCACCGGCAGCCAGCCAGGGGGCACAGCACCTCCATCCCCTGCAGAGCGTGCTCAGTGTGGGATGTACCCAGCCAGCAGCTCCCGGGAGAGCTGCACGTCTCCTTTCCCACCCGCCGTGTCCAAGGAAGGTGCGGGAGAGCCCTCAGCCAAGGCGGGTCCCAAGGGACACTGAGACCTCACAGCGCAGGGTGTGAGGAGCAGTTTGACACCCACCAGGGCTCTGCCTCAGCCTTCTGGGAGTTGCAAAAGCCCCACTTGGTGTGAAGCCAGGTGGTTTCAGCTGCGTGTGACTCTCGATAGCACAGCTGGCCGCGCTCGCTGCCCCGGAACCGTCAGGAACCGTCACGAGTCAGGAGTCGAGATTTAATATTGCAAATATGTGCATCCATCGCTGCTTAATTGCACTGATTTAGGCTGCCATGGGCTCTGCCAGGATAAAGCACTGGGAAAACACAGCAAGAGCTGTTGTCTCTGTGCCCTCCCTCCGGCACGACCCTGGAGCGCTGCCGGGCACGTGAGAGCTGCGGGAATGACGCTGGCATCGCTCAGCGAAACTCGCCCGAGGACTATTCAAATGAAAGCCATTCCCCTCTTTGAGCAGAGATGTTTGCCAGCACCCAGTGCAGCAGTGGGAGGAACATGTAGGTGGAAACTATTTGGAAGTGGCAAAATTTGTGGACATTAATAAGAGACTTTAGGCCACTTTGATAGCGTGTTTAATAAAACAGGCCGGCTCCCCGGTGACATCCTGCCCTGCCAAGCCCCGGCAGCTCACGCTGTTTAACCAGTTCCCTCCCGGCTCTTGCACCATCTCGTGAGAAAGAACCCCGGGCGTGCACACCCGGCACACCCCGGGGCTCACAGGCCTTGGCTCTGTCTGCACACGGAATCAGGGACTCACGGAATGGGCTGGCTTGGAAGGGATCTAAAAGTTACCCAGTTCCACCCTGCCGTGGGCAGGGACACCTTCCACCAGACTAAGCTGCTCCAAGCCCTGTCCAAGCTCGCCTTGGACACTGCCAGGGATGGGAGTCCACAACCCAAGAGCCGTTCCAGAGGTGACATCGTGGCTGCTGCAGGTGGGGCAGGGACAGCCAGGGGTGGCAGCAGGGTTTGGAGGGATGGGGAGGATGAGGAATCGCTTCTCCTCCTGCTTCTGGCGCTGTCTGGTGGATGCTCTGCACAATGGGAGCTGATCACATCCCTCCTCCTGCCTCACATCAAACACTGAGTCAGCGCTGGAGCCCCATCTGATGTCTCTGCCTTTCATATCTGGGAAGCAGAGAGGATGGTGCTCTGTGAGTATGCAAAGCAAGGAAAGCAGGGTGCCTTCAGATCTGCCACTTGGAAAATACCACGTTATTTATTTTCCACTGGCACCCACGTCCCCCGGCAGGAATCAACACCACTGGGGCTCCCAGTCTGGGGAGATGTTGTTCTTTCGGGGGATGCAGGTAACAACAGCTACGGGGCCCAACTGCATCATGTCTGAGTCAAATATTAACACAGAGAATATTCTGAACTCGCTAGTTGAGTCAAAAAAATTACACACCCACCCCTGAAAATAATAATCAAATAAAGCTGGGACAGGCAGAAGAAGAGCCCAGGAGTGTGTTCTTCCTGCAGTTCATGTGAGGACATGAGTGAGTTAAACCTTGACCTCTCAACTGGAGGCTTTGGGACAAGGTCTGTGTGACCTCCCTGCTCATGGGGTGTGGGGCACCCAAGGGCTGGGTCGGGGGGAGTTGGTTCAAGCTGCAGATGCCCTCAGCACAGGGGTGAGCAGGGGCTGCTCCTCAGGGCACAGGGCACAGCTGAGAGGGTGGCAGGCCAGGGTGGGGAGCTGGGGGCTGCACTGGGAGGTGGTGGAGTCACCACCTCTGAAAGCCTTCAAGAGCTGTCTGGATGGGGGACGTGGTTTTGGGGTGATGGTGGGAAAGGAAGACCTCGAAGATCTCTTCCAACCTTGCTGATTCTGTGACTCCATGTGATTCTGGGAAGGGGCACACTGGGAACACAGTGGACTTTACCAGGATGCCAGAGGCTCCTGTGGCTGGAGCCAAGGGACAACCAGGCCATGTGCTGCACGTGGCCCTCCCTGGCTCAGCCTGCTCTTTGTGTGATCCCACGGGATCAGGCTCCTGCTTGGAGGGGATGTCCCTTGGCTGGCTGAGGGCTGCAGTTGTCTGGATTAACTGGGGCTGCTTAAGGTGGGTGGGTGGCTGTGTTGGGAGAGGAAAAGGCATTCCTGGCACTCCAGCTCATCCAGACGTCATGAATATTTGGCCCCTTGGAATAAATAGGATGCAAAGAAAATGAAGGCAGAAGAGGAAGTGCAGGTGCAGGAGGCCAGACAAGCCATACACATGACACTGTTTCCTTGTCAGGCAGACTGAAAAAACCCTTGGCCAGGAACACCACTGAGCTCTGGGGCAGTCTGGAGCAGCCGTGGGAGAATGCAACCCGTCATTTTCTAAATAAGAAGCCAAACCTCTGAATCCAGATCCACCTCCTCCCAACGTCCCGGTCTGATCCCATGTGCATCACGAGCCAGATGTGGCTTGGGCATTACTCCTGCTGCAAATCAGCTGAAATAAGCACAAACAGGAATTAAATGGAATAGGAAATATTCATGGTGGATTTCTGCCTAATCGAGATTACACACAGTTCTGCTGACTGTGTTCCTCCAGCATGGAGCAGGACCCTCCTACATCGCTCCTGGACCCCTCTGTGCCACACAGGGCCCTGATTCCACAGTCTAGAGAGGAACGTTTAGGTTTAGGTGAAACACAGCCCACCAGGACAGAGAGAAAGGCAAAGGACACCCAAGGCATCCCTACCAGGAGTAGTATTTGACAGGAATGTCTCTCATAGTGCCCTTCCCTCTGTATCAGCAGGGATCTGGCTGAGAAGTCCTGGAGCAAACCACAACTGAGGGTGTTGCTGTCTTCCCCAAATACTTTCTCTAATGAGGTTTTTAAATAGTTTTGCCCCGCCTACACTGGCAGCCAGAGCACTTTCATCTCCAGGTGAATGGGAACCGAGGTGGGACTCAGCTGTCTGCCGGGAGGATCATTTCCATACTGCAGCGAGGCGGGAGGCACAGCAGGGAAGAGCTCCGGCTCCTCCGGGACCTGATCCCGGCGCAAATATTCCCCGTGTGCATCAAAAATGCAAAAAACACCCGGGCAGTGTGGGCTGGCAGGATGGGGGGGCCCTTGGGGTTCCACCTGGGCCGATGAGAAGGGCCCCGAGCCCGCAGGTACCCGCTGGAAAATGAGGTTTATGAGCAGGACTCAATTTGTTACAACCTGCTCCGAGTAACCGCACACCTCTCGTTCTTAGGTGGCAAAGATCACGTCTGTCCCGGCGGCTTTGGGGTGGGTGTGGAAGTGCTTTCCACAGCAGCGCATCTCGCCCCCTTCTCCTCCCCTGCGCTGCTGCCGCCGGAGCGGCGCTGACGTCGCCGGGGAGGCGAGAGCTCGCCCACCCGCACCAGCCTAGGAACCCAGACTCCACAATTCCGGAATCCCTGAGGGTGGAAAGATCTCCCAGCCCATCGAGTCCCAGCTGTGCCCGAGCCACATCTTGTCCCCAGCCCAGAGCACTGAGTGCCACGTCCAGGCTTTCCTTTGACACTTCCAGGGATGGGCATTCCAAACCTCCCTGGGCAGTTCCAGAGCCTGAGAACCCTTTCCATGGAGAAATTCCTCCTGAACTGACACCATTCCCTCTCCTCCTGTCCCTGTTCCCTGGGAGCAGAGCCTGACCTCCCCGGCTGTCCCCTCCTGTCAGGGGGCTGTGCAAAGCCACAAGGTCCCCCCTGAGCCTCCTTTTCTCCAGGCTGGTCTCATTCCTCTGCAGGGATGTCTCTCACAAGGATCAGAAAATCATGGAATATCCCAAGCTGGAAGAGGCCACAAGGATCATCGAGTCCAGTTCCTGGCCCTGCACAGGACATCCCAACCAGCACAGCAGAGTGGGCACTGTGTTGGCCTCACACTCAGGGCTGCAGGGCTCACTGGGCTCTGAGCTCTTCTTCTAAGGGAAAAGGAATCGTTTCATCCTCAAATATTCACGTGGGCTATCCTGCAGTAGTCTGGGGAAACAGAAAAGGCCACACAAGCTTATTACAGCTGTCCTTTCTGTTTTTATAAACTGCACGTCCCTATCGTGGAAATAAAGCCCAGCCCTGCAGAGCTGTGAACAGCTGCAGCTGCTGCCCAGATGTGGTTGCCCGGAGCCTGAGCAGAGGTTTCAGGGGAAAACCCCCATCTGCCCTGCACAAAATGCCAAAACAGAGGACAGAGGTTTCTCTTTGTAACCCTCGACCGAGGAGGCATTCGGCGCCTTTGATCTCCAGATAGAGAAATGATCTTTTGATTTCAGATTATGAAAATGAGGAACCATCTGCTAAGAAACAGCTCTGGACCCACGTTTTTATTGAGGCCAGATGGTGTCCAGGGTTCCTACGTATGAATTCAATTAGCTGCTTGTGTCTGCGTCAGTGAGGCTGGATCCACCCAGTCATGTTTTTGGAACAAATATTGTAATATTCCCATGGATCCTCCAGACAGTGGGAGGTGTTTCCTTCACTGTGAAGGTTTTGGGAAGTGGTGACTTTGTCTCATTTTCATCCCTGCTCTGCATTTCTAGTCCCCTGGTTCTCAGGGCTCAGGGTTTTCCCTGGATCTCTGAGCCAGCTGTGCTGAATGAAGACATCCTTGATTCCAGTCTGCCCATCAGGGCTGAGGTTTCAGCCCCTGGGAACATCTCCCATCCACCTCTCCTGCAGTGGCATTGCATTATTTGGAATATAACCCATCTCCTACATCAGCCAGACCTGCTCCAGTCTCCTTTCCACGGTGCTTACCAGGGCTTTACTCAGGGTTTAGCTCTGCTGGGAGCAAGGTCCCCCTTGCCAGCACCTTGAATCCTGGAAGGGATGGCCTTTCAGAGGATGCACAATGTGGGAATGAGCAGTTCCCTGAGCAGCCACCAGCCCCAGCACAGATGGATTTCCTTCCTGGCCAGCCAGGCTCTGCAGATCCCAATTAGCTCCCCTCATCTTTCCAGTCTGAAAATCTGGAAGTCCCTGGTTGTTTTTTTTTATACAGGTGTGGCTCAGCACCACACGTTACCATCAGCAAGCTGCACATTTGCACCAATTTCCCTCCCTACAGTGTTGGAAGAGGCAAAATCCTGCTGTGGGAATGGGCTGGGCAGCAGCCTCAGGAGCAGCAGGCTGTGATTTGGGGCTGGAAGGGCCTCATTCACAGCCCACACCTTCCTCTGCATCCTGGGAACTCACCTGCCTTGAAAAATGTTCCTGAGCAGGAAATGTCCCTGGCAAAGGGATGGCATTTGTTGTTTGCCCTTGACTTTTTGGGAAAGGATGGGGCTGTCAAGCTCAATTGCTGTTTACAGACACAGGCTCTGGGCACGGGGTCTGCCACTGCCCCGGCATCTTTTGTTTCAGGGTTCCCAAACCATGGGAAAACCCATGGATTTCCATCACTGGCAGTGCTGGGAGGTCCATCCTCTCTCTCTCCCTGCCTTTCCTGCCCTGGAATCACGCTCTGTCCGGGCACGCCGTGGCTGCTGTGCCTGGGAATCCCCAGGGCACCTTTCCGGGCTGGCTCTGCTCCTCACCCTGCACGGCTGTGATTACAGCCCCATTACCAAATTAGAGGATTACAGGCATAATAACGCACAGAGAAACTACTAATTTCCAATGATTTCTCCTTTTAAAAAGAAAATCCGAGCCCTTTAGCAGATGGGGTTTGCAAAGAGCTCTCCAAAGGAGCAGCCATGAGGGAAGAGCCGTGGAGCGGAGGGATGGGAAAATGGAGCAGGTTCTCATTAGGGTGCAAGGTGTGTGATAATTACTTGAGGAAGCACAGGGCAGGCAGGGCTGGGCCCAGCCTGGATCCCACAGCCACTGAAGGCTCCTTGTGTGCAGCTGCTGCAGGCCTGGAACATGATTTCACAGCTCTGCCCAACCCAAGCGTCCCT
This sequence comes from Pycnonotus jocosus, assembly GCA_013400435.1. NCBI lineage: Eukaryota > Metazoa > Chordata > Aves > Passeriformes > Pycnonotidae > Pycnonotus > Pycnonotus jocosus. The sequence continues at coordinate 54,065 of VWYP01016427.1, forward strand.
CACTCCTTCCTTCCCAGGAATTCTCAGGAATCCATACCTGATCCCCCATGCTGGTCAGGGTTTTCCCCTCCTGCTGGTGCTGAACTGCTCAAGAGAGCTGTTCTTGCTCCAAACCCAGGATTTTAGGCAGCTGGTTCGAGTTTGACACCCCTCAGCACAGATTAGTCAGCTTTACACCATCCTCATCATTCCACTCATTCAGCCTCCATTGACAATCTCACCCCCACCAGCTGCCCTGGTTTTCCAGCCTCACAGTCTGTGTTATTCCAAGGACCCACCAAAGCTCCTTGGATCTGCTGGCAGGTCCTTTGGGATTCCCTGACAGCAGCAGGCAGCAGCTTCAGGGCTCCCAAACCTCCATGCAGAACCTTCCAGAAACCCCAAATCCGCCCACCCGTCCCCGTCTCCATCACACATTCCCAACGTCACCCCTTGCAAACCACTTTGAGGAAGGTTAAGAGTTGGCTGGTTGAAGCCAAAGTTGTGACTAATATTTTTTGGGGAAAGTACTTGATGTCAAAACAAGTGAGAAGTGAAGCGGAGACATGTGGTGCAGGGATGTGGGAAGGGATGGAGGGGCTTTTTGGTGCCAAATTTCCCTGTTCCCTGAAGGGAGAACCCAAGTTGCCTTATTTCTTAAATGCAGAATGAGACAGAGAAGGAAACCAGAGAAGGAAAACTTCCTTCTTTACTTCTTTTAGATCCTTGCCTCTCTAGAAAGCTCCTGAATCACCCCCCTATGATACAGTGTCATGGAAAAGGGTCCCCTGGTCACAACAGTGGCCACGGGCCAAGTCCCTGCTGGGTTCCAGAGCTGCTGAAGCCCCTCAGTGTCACCCCCAGCCCCTGCCCAGCGCAGGCTGGAGCTGCCAGAGCCCCCAGCAATCCCATTTCCTCACGGCTCCTTCCCACATAGTTCAGGTTTTCCAAGCCTTTTCCCAGCCCCAGCAAGGTGTGCAGGCATGCCAACACCTGGAAAAACATTCAGTGGGGTCCAGCCCCAAGGACAGCCAACAAACACATCCAGGATCCCTCCTGACAGCTGGAGTCAGGTGTGCTACACAGAAACGTGTGCCTTCCACCACTTTGGAAAGGAAAGAAAACCAAAGCTTTTTAGTCATTTAGAGCAGGCAAAGGACTCAGCCCTCAAATCTGTTTTGCTCCCAGGAGTTATTCACACCCTTTGGAGCCACATATATTTGCTTATTAACGAAGCGCCCGTGCTGGCCGAGCCTCCTCCCGCCCTGCCGAGCCCTCTGCACCCCGCAGCCTGCGGAGGCTCGGCTGCACGGCTCATTTCCCATTTACATCCCCCCCAAAAAAGCGCAGTTCGGCGGCGGCTGCTGCCCCTGCAGCCGGCAAGGTGCGCTGTGCAGGTGTGGGAGGGTGATTCACCCTGCGCCGGCAGCACCCACGGGTGATCTGCGCCCTGTGGCTCCCGGTGCTTCCCCGGCACAGGCAACTCCCAGCACACCCAAATAAAGTCCCAAATCAGCCCTGTCTGGCCTCACCCTCTTTCTCAGCAGAGGGTTTGGACAGCTTCCATGGCTCTTTCTCTCTTCCTCCCAGAGGAAGTTGGCCTCACAAGCAACTCCCTGTGAAGGCTGAGCCAGAAGGTGGGACCTGGCCTGCTGTCCCTCTCTCCCGACCTCTCCTGATGGGAATAACAACCTCCGAGTCTCTCCTACGCCCCAGATGGGCTTTCCTCTTCCCCACACACAGCAGCCCCTTCCCAGAACAGCCCAAGTTCCCTCATTAACTCCTTCTCTGCTCTGGGCTGGATGGGGAAGCCCCAGGTGAGCTGAGGGGATCAGTGGGGGCTGATTCCTGACCAGCCAGGAGTGCACATGGAAATGAAACATCTCCTCACCACATTCTCCCTTCAGCTGGGCCTGTTGCAATAGCACAAAGGGGTTGGTTTTAAACTTAAAACAGGAGAGATTCAGATTGGAAATCTGAAAAAATTGGAAAAATTTCCTCCCTGTGAGGGTGGTGAGGCCCTGGCAGAAGGTGCCCAGAGAAGCTGTGGCTGCTCCATCCCTGGAAGAGTCCAAGGGCACTTGGAGCAACCTTGGCTAGTGGAAGGTGTCCCTGCCCATGGCAGGGAGTGGAATGGGATGGCTTTTAAGGTCCCTCCCAACCCAAACCATTCCATGACTCTATAAACATCTGGCTGGAGCCCGTCAACTTTGGCTACTCTTTCCAAACTCATCGGAAACACTAAAATAGCCTGATTTTTGGTTTGCCATCCCTTGGGAACAGTGGTATTGTTCCCAGGCAGCAGCCAGGAGCTGTCAGGATGCCCAGACCATGACATGACTGGCTGAATGCCCCTGACAAGCCCAGCTTCACTGGAAATGACGGGGCTGGGCTGGACATCCGGGTGCTGTGGCTTTGCCAGGCTCCAGCCCTCTCGGTGCTAACGTGCAGCAAGAGGCACTTCCTGGGGACAGACAGGATAAAACCTGACTGTTATCACTGCCAGCTCACTGCAGATCATCTTCAGGGACAGGGACCTCAGGAACAGCCCACCTGAGCAGAGGCTGCTCCATTAATCACTTTGGCAGCCCCCAAACGCAGCGAGGTTGGAGGCTGCCTCCTCCATCCGAGCCGCCGTGTCACACTGTGACTGGATCCTGTGCTGAAACGCAGCTGCCGGAATTATGGAGGTGGAAGACCTTTATTTAGCCTGATCTTCCATCGTGAAACCTCCTCCAGACTTCCAGCACCCCCCTCCCAGAGCACTGAGTAACAGGACCAGTGCAGCTGCCTGCCGTGACCTCCCCCGAGCCACTGAGCCTTGTGTATTTTGGACACCAAACTATTTCCATCAGAAAGTGACTTCCTCAGAAAGTTAGTGGGAGATCTGGGGGGTTATTTTTCTGATGGGATTTAAAAATACAGATAAATTCTATTTGTGTTTGCAAAGAAAACTCTGAAATCTCCTTCAGCCATAAAACAATTTGGGAGTTCGATCTGCCCTCGGGCTGTCGCCTCTCCCTGGCCATGGCTGTCCTTTGAGGCATCACTTAGCAACCTTTATGAGCAGGACTTTGTGCCATGCTGGGGTCACCACACCCACCACCACATCACACATCTGCACAGCCAGCTTTCCAGAAAAATGAAATTAGAAAACCAACAGGAAAAAAAAAAAATCAACATTTTTGGTGGCTTATTCCCACCACTCAAACACCCAACTTTCCCTGTGGGACACTGAGAGCTGCCATGGAGCCATGGTGATGCCACCAAGGCTGGCAGGAGGTGACAGACACCTCACACCCCATGGGACACTGATGATCCACCACTTGTCCCCTCTTGCTTCTTTCCAGTTGCAAGATGTGGAAAGCCCCTGGAGGCTGACATGGCCATGAGGGCAGCTGAGCAGGACAGCAGTGACTCAGGGCAGGGGCTTCCAGCTCAGCCTGGTCATGGGGTCCCACCAGGCCCCCAGTGGGGATGGGGAAGGCACTGGGGCACTGCTGGGCCAGCTTCCAGCTGGGGTTTGGGCACCAGTGCTCATTCTCGTGTCTCTCACGAGGGTGTGTGGTGTGGCTGCACTGATATCACACAGATCTGTCTGTCTGGATGCTCCCCTCCCTCAGCATCCAAACCAGAAAATTGTTCTTTACTTTTCTTACCAGGCACTATCACTCAATTGCCTCGTTTTATCTCCATGCAGTTTCTGTGTGGAATTCTCTGCTCTGGGACTCTCTAGGATGAAAAGCTCTGTGGAAGTTTGAAACTCTCTCTGAGTGCCATTGAAACTACCTAGAAACAACATGACCCCTTCAGTTCTGGAACCTCAGCACGAGGCAGGATTTAATTGTTACCTGTCCTTGGCCAAGGACATCCCTGTGCTCACCAAGGTGTCTCAGACCTGCCCTGAAGTGACACCACACCAGGGTTCTGCTGTGGGGCTCGTGACTGATGGGCTTTCACTGCTTGGGTAAAGTAGGGAAAGGAGTGAAATACTGAAATGAACAGAAGTAAACCCACAGCTTTGTTAGAACTGCGCTACCCCCCTTCCATCCAAAAAGGTTTCTGATTTCTGCAGCCTGGCTGGCAATGCCTCATCCCTTCAATGCCACATTATGGCCCATGACACCCAGAAAACCACAGCAGTACAAATCTGTGCTGTTCCCTGCCTCCCTTCCCCAAGGCAAAGCATTAGGAATGGTGAAAACAAAATCATGGGACTGAAATAATAAGAATTTAAAAAAAAAAAAAATTGGGGGAATCACAAGACCAATGGTTTGGAGCTGGGTGGCACAGAGAGGGAGCCCACAGCCAAGCAGGGACCTCTGCTGGGGCTCCCACCACCTGGACACACCACCCAGAACCTTTCAGCTGGGATTTCTCCCTCCTTTCTGCCTCTTTCCAGCTCCTCAAGTCTGCACCTGAAAGAAGGCACAGAGGAGCCAAACTGATTTACTGAATTTTATCCTTTTTTTCCCCTATAAGGAAACATTCTTTTTTTTTCCCCCAGGAACATTTCAAACCTTGCACATTTTGGGGATGAAAGCTCCTCTGTGTGTCTACAGCTAAAGAGGGACTTTGACTTCCCACCTGCCACTCTGGGACTGATGCAAGCAGGAGCACGAGCAAGCTGACTCCCATTTCCTGGGAGACAGATCAGCCAGATTTAGGAAAAACTGAGCAGTCTCCTGTGCCAGGACCCATGGCAGATGCTGGGGGAACAGCAGGGATGGAGCTCAGAGCCTGTGCTCGTTGCCAGGGATGCAGCACAGGCTGTGCTCAGCTCTCCTGGGGACCCCTCTGAGCTCTGCACCCAAATATCTGAGCTGGGTCCCCTCACTGGGTCTGGCAGGACAGGTGATGGGGACACCTGGAAGTTCTGTCACCTCCCATGGCTGTGGAGGGATCCTGCATGCCAGAGAAGCTCGGCCAGGTGTGTTGTCCCCTTCCCACCATGGCTGCAGTCAGGGACAGGGACAGGGTGACCTGTGCAGCCCTCGGCAGGAGGTGAGGCCACCTCAGGAGCCAGCACCTCACACACCCTGCACAGCCATGGCTCCCTGGGCATTCCACATTCCTGATCAGGAAAGGGGATTCTGGGACCTGCAGGAGAGAGAAGAGCCTTTGATGAGGGTTTGATGGTGAGATAAGCACCCTGCAAGGGCCTTCCCACTCGGGCTGCCTGTGGAGATGGACCATCCACACCGAATTCATCTCCCCCATTACCCCTCATCCACTCATCATCCTAAGGGCCTTTCCCCCAAACTTCAGCCCCAAGCGTTCTTTGGCTCCATCACAGTGCAGTTCATCACTTCAATTATTTTGCTAAATCCCTCCAGCTGTTACTCCCCAAGGAGACCCTCACAAAGAACCCGTGGCAGAAGGCAACCTGCACATTCCGTGTGCCTCTGGAGGTGTCAGGGCTCCTCACTCCTGTTGGCAAACCCAGCTCTGCAGTAACCCACATCGCCTGACTCCTGGTCTTGTGCCCTGATCACAAGACGATCTCTCCCTCTCAAGAGCACCGGGAGCGAGGGATGAAACATCCCTTGTGTTGCCCAACACCTCCCCCACGGACGTGCCCCGCTCAGCCCTTGGGATGTGGCGGGCAGCCAGGACCCGGCACAGCAAGGACACAACTCCCGGGCAGCTCGGAGCCTCCAAGGGTTTCCACTCCCACCCTGGTAATCCCTGATTTTTACAGCACGGATTTGGGGCTGAGGTGAACCTCAGGCAGGTGACTCTGCATCACGAGCAATATCGGCTTTGGCCATGGGAATCTTGTTTTAGGGAGAAAAAAACCTGAGATAACGTCCTGGAAATTAAACACAACTTTCTGTATTCTTTCTTTTTCTTCTCCTGAGGCCAAGGAGGCCCCACTGCATTCTTGACAAACACAAATGCAATAAACCAAACTCATTTACAGGAGCCTACAGTAAGGATTCAATATCAAGATAAATTTTCCTCAGTGGGGCATCTCTATAAACTGAAATCCTGCTAGTTAATCTTTTCAGGATATTCCCATTTCCCACCCTGCCCCAGAGCCTGCTTGGAAGTCTGGACCAGATCTGAGTGGGGACTCAACCTGCAAACTGCATCAGACCAGTCAGCCCCTGGGGTCCTGAGGCCAAACTGGGGAGAAGTGGGGAGCCCAGCCCCGCTGTCCCTTCTCTGTGGATGCCATCGCTGGCACTGCACAGCAGCACGAGCTCTGCTCTGCATGGACCAGAGAGGTTCAGAGTTTTCAGGTGCCACAGACAGACCTGGTCCCACTTTGGATCTGATTCCTAAAATGTCCCAAGATAAAATAATGATCTATGGATGAAGCAATGATCTGTAGAGCAGAAGCAAAGCCAAGGACTGTGCTGGTGGTGCTGATGCTCTGGGTCAGGTACTTGCCATGCCTGTATTTACACACTTTGAGGAGTCATTCCCTGTCTTGCAGAACTGCTTTCACCCAGTGTTAATATTTCTTGAGCATCTTGGAGCTTTACTCCACATTCTTTCTCATTAGCAAAGTGACTTTTTTCTTTCTGTAATTAACAATGGCCCTCTCCAGAAGCAGCTAATTTGAAAATACAAATGTTTTATTGATCCCATTTTTACTGATCCAAGCTGGACTGTCTCCTGAGGAGACAGACACCGTGGCTTTGCATTACCCTGCTTTCCCCAGCTCGGCTTGACCCATTTTCCCCTCTCTCTTTCCAACGCAATCAAATCCTGCAACTAACCTTTAAGGCTTCCTTAGGCTTTATTTTGTTCCTATTAACCTTCTGCTTCTCTGGATAATTCTGCAGCCAAGAGTAGGTGTGACTCCCACGGCACAAGTCTCGCTGTGCTGTTGACTCATGTGCTGTGCTCAGCCAGCTCCTGGGATGGGAGGCTTATGCAACGTAGCGAGGTCTCCCGGAGCATATGCTGCTCCTGGAGCTGTGAGATCCCGCCGTGTTCTCCTGCTGGATGTGCCCATGGGATGCACGAGCTGCCAACCAGCCCTGCCTGTGCCCCCCAGCACGCACACGGGGCCCCCACACAGCGCTGGGGAGGGGATATGGGCAGGCAACCCCCCCCTCCTCCAGAGATAAAAATCAAATATCGGTTCAGAGAGGCTTGCTGGGCTCTGGGTAGGGGTGGTTGTGCAGCTGCTGCCTGCCCTGGGCTCTGGGAGCTCCCAGCGAGGAGCCCTCCCTGGGTTTTTAAAGGGCATTCCGTTCTAAACAGAGATTATATAAAGTGAACTTAACAGACGGTCAGATTTGGCCTGGCATGTTGGGAGGGTTCTCACACAGATCGGGTTTTTTTAGGAGGGAAACTAGCAAGACATGTGGTGAAAAACACCCTATAGCTTGTAACTCCTGTCTCTGAGATCCAGCCATCTGTTCCCATGAACTTCAAGTGAGAAGCAGCCACCATTTTCAAGGCAGACACTTTAAAAAGTGAGAGGATCCAGCCCTGGATTCCTTGGGCAGAAAGCAGCTCCGATGGCTGTCTGAAAGGGCACTGCACAAACTGCAAACCTCTCTGGGCAGGGTCATCCTCCCTGCACGGCTGAGCAAAGGCTGAGCTAATGGCTGTAAAATTAATACAATCACAGGATGGTTTGGGCTGGAAGGGACCTTAAAGCTCATTTCATTTTCCATCCCTGTGCCATGGGCACCTTCCACTATCCCAGACAGCTCCAAGCTCCATCCAACCTGGCCTTGAACACTTCCAGGGATGAGGCAGCCACAGCTTCTCTGAGAAGCTCGTGCCAGCGTCTCACCACCCTCACAAGAAAGAATTTCTTCCTAATACCTGATTTAATCTCCCCTTTTTTAGTTTAAAGCCATTCCCTCTTGTCCTAGCACCACCAGTCTGTGTAAATTCCCGATTCTCTCGTCCCCCATGCAGCAGAGGGTGAGCTGGGGAGCACCAAGCCCTGAGTGGGCAGGCAGGAGTGGCAGCAGGGAGGGGACCCTGGCACCCCTGGCATCCCTGGCAGCTGGGGCTGAGCCAACCAGAGCTGCTCAGCTCAGAGCAGCCCCTGCTTTCCCCTGCGTGCCTCGCTGCCACCCAGGCCACAAACACACAAATAAAACCTCCTTAAAAGCCCTGCGAGGGAAAGGACAAACCCATCTCCTGCTGGGCAGCCCGCTGCGCTCTGAAGGCAGGATTTCCCAGAGCCAGCCGAAAAGCCCAGGTTTGGGGCGAGGTGTCACCGCGTCACCGCAGCCTTTGCTGAAGGAACTCCTGCTGGAAGGCGGCTGAAACATTAACCTGGGCTCGCCGTGGCACCTTTCCCAACAGGAGATGGGAGCCAGCAGCTGCTGATACGGAAAGCGACTGCGGGAGCTGCCGAGCACTGACACATGCGATCGCACGGAGCCACCGGCTCCTGCAAACGTGCTGCAGGAAATGACTAAACATTGAGTGCTTGTTATTGAGCAGGATTCCTGGAGACACGTAGGTGGTGTGGACAGCGTGGTATGTGCATTAAAAGTGCAATTTAGGTCAATGATTCTTTGAAAGGACCGTTCTCCCTTTTTTTTTTTTTTCTCCCCCTCTTTCTCCTTTCGCTATTCAAAGATTAACTTTTCCAGCTCTTTTTTTTTT
>VWYP01016427.1:62665-108026 GCA_013400435.1 Pycnonotus jocosus
TTTTTTTTCCAAGCAGTTCCCATCAGCTCTAAATAAAATTAAAAAAGGGGGGAAAGACAGTAAAAATTGCCCTGGTTTAATATTGAAATGTCTCTGCAATTTTTTCCTCATTTTAGCTGTTTTTAATGGTAAAACAGAATTCCAAAGAAGCTTTAGGGGGAACATTGCGTGTTCAGACAAAACCAATCCTATTTCACCAGGTGTCTGAGTCTCACTTTTTAACAGGTGAACCCAAAATGAGAGGCAGCCCTGGAGGGACTGGACAGATCTGGGCTGTGGGAAGTGTCAGCACAGCTCCAGGGCTGTGATTCCACCTTTTCCATGGACCCTGTGGTGCCCAACAGTTCCTGAAGCATCACCAACAACATGAGGTGGTGCCTCCAGCCCTGCACCCAGAGACCTCATCAGGAAACACAAATCTCCTCCAAAAGCTGCTAAAAGCTGCACAAATCCATCCTTATATCGCTGATCATATTTGCATTGCTGCCCAGACAAAGCAGAGTCCCACAGAGCCCAAGGCTCCCTGCCCTCAGCAGGGTTCTCACCTGCTCTGGGAGCACAGCCAGGGCACCCACAGCTTCCTCCCCACCACACAGGGGCTCTGGCACTGCTTGCAGTGGGAATCAGAGAAATCCCAGCCTGGAATCAGTGGGATATCTGCAGTGGGGCTGGGGGAAGGGAGCTGGGTGTGCTGCAGGACAGGCCTCTGACACAGGCAGCACTATAGAAAAGGTCTCCTTGCTAAAGGGAAATAAATTATTGATGGAAATGCAATTTCCTGCAGTGAGAAACTCCAAAGACCCTTTCCAAACAGAAATGAGATCTGGAAGAACACTGCTGTTCTCAGGCCACCTACTTTTTTTTTTTCCATCCCAGAACCAGCTAAACAAAATCCTAAGGAAAGCTCATTTGTATCCATTTAATTATTTAATCAATAGCTCTGCTTTCAAAGCTCCTCCTCACCCTCACTCCAGCAAACTCCCACAGATCCTTGGATATCCAGAGGACAGCAAAGAATTTTAGTGGGCAAGGGTTACAAGAGTTAGATGTAAATAAAATTCAGTTAAAAAGGCATTAAATTAAAGAGACAGAGCAAGAGGGAACAAGAGCTGAAAGCCTCACCAAGGCTGACCTGAGTGTTTGGGTACAAAAGGTGGCTTTGAGGAGGGTGAGCACAACTCTGGGGTGCCCAGGTTATCCCAGTGTCCCTCCAAAAGCCTCAAGGGTTGTGCAGCTGCCAAGTGGGCAGCGAGCAGGGCCGGCAGGAGGGTGCTCAGGGATTGTCTCCTGATGGCCAGGACATCACCTCCAGCAGCCTCGTGCCCCAGGCATGAACCTGTCCCCTCCTGACCCAGCAGATCCCAACAGCAGTCGAGTCATGCTGACATTTAACGGTGCCACTGGCCGGCTGCTGCTGCTGTCCTGGAACCAGGAGAGAGACCACAACAAACCAGAAGTCCAGAAAATTTTAAAAAGCTTTTTCCTTGCTTTTGCCAGTCTCTCCTCCAAGTGTTTCCTGCACACATTCAGCTGTGGCTGACTCTGAAGTGCTGATAACGGTGGCCAGGCACTGCTGCTCTACCAGTGAACATTTTCTGGGAAAACTTTTCAAATTATTGGAAAACCTTCACTGAGTTTGAGATGTGTCTCTGGAGGCTCCCATCAGCCTTGGTTAGAGGGCCTACAAGGGAGCAGGAGAGCTTTGGACAATGGCCTGGAGTGACAGGACAAGGAGGAATGGCTTCAAACTGACTGAGGACAGGGTTTGATTGGAAATGGGGAAAAATTCTTGGCTGTGAGGGTGCTGAGGCCCCAGCACAGATCACCCAGAGAAGCTGTGGCTGCCCTATCCCAGGAAGTGTGCAAGGTCAGGGGGTGGGATGAGATAAGTTAGAAAATGAAACCCTCTATGATTCATTTCCAAGCCAAACCATTCTATAATTCTTTGGAGCTGGGATGGGTCAGAGCCATGGCAAAGGGATTGCACAAGGCACAGTTTCAGTGGAACTTCCTTGTGACGATGGGCTGCAGAGACACTTTGGGTGTGCATCTCACAGGAGAGTCAAGGGGCATAAAAACCCAAAGTGAAATGCAAAAAGGCTCAAAATGACCCCTTTGATGACACAAAACACTACACAGAACTGCCATTAGTTTTCTCACGTTTCCTTCCCCACCTTTCCCTTGCTCCCCAGTTTTGGTTTGCTCCTGAGGTTGAGACCAGACAGTGGCAACACCATCAGCAAGCTTTGCTGGCCAATTTTCCAGCATTAACTCCCTCCCAAGCCGTTTGTTCTGAGGTATAAGCTTTTTTTTTTTTCTCCTGGAATTATCTGGCAGTGCTTTCAGGACTGCTGCCAGGGAAAGAGTGTCCCTATTGCTCCTTCATTACCATCACAGCTACGGGGACCTCTGCTGCCTGTCTCAGGATCTTGGCTGCAGTTCCCGAGCCTGAACAATCTTTCCAAATGCAGGGAATTCCCTTTGGATAAAGGGACAGGGACTGTCACAGGAAAGCTTTGACTGTCATTCCTCAAACATATTCGTTCATGTTCTTGCAGGGAGCTGCCAACACGGCTGGAGCCAGCCAGCACCTCCAGGCTGGCTCCATCAGGCTCCAACCCAGCCCAGGGTCCAAACTTCAATGAACCCCCAGTGCAGATGCAGAAATCACTGTGCAGCAAACCCAAAATACAGGAGATCTTCACTTTCTTTTCTCTTAACCCACTTAAAGGCCTTACACAGAAAAAAAAATAGAAAAAAGCATTCATGGAGAGAAAGATGATGTGTAAATACTGAGCATCATTAAAACAGGATCAACTCATACACATGTGGTATGGAGAAGGATCTCCAGTATCCCTGCTTCTCTTAGGGCAGGGAGAAGCTGTGGTGATCCTGCAGAATTCCAGCTCTTGGCAGCTCCTGTCCTGGTTTCTGGATCAGAGGAGCAGAATCCTTCTCTCATCTGCTCTGTCACCACCCTGACCTTTCCCAATCCCTTCTCATATCTCATCTGTTACTGCCATATACTTTTCTCTCCAGACACTCTGGAGCAGTTATTACTCACAGATGTAATTGCTCAGTGCTCCCTCAAGTCACAAACACAAGACATCAGAAGACACCTAAGAACAGAGTTCCTCCAAGGCCCTGAAGGATGGAGACAAAGGATGCCTCTTCCCACGAAAACTTGGAGCAAACCATAGCTATGATGTTTAAGCCATGAAGATGCCTCAATTCCTTGTGTTAAACAGGCATGCCTTCGCATTAACAATAACGTTGCCCTTTTGCTAAAACCCTTGAATTTGGGTTCCACAGAATCATTTAGGTTGGAAAAGACCTCCAAGATCACGGAGCCCAAGCTTTAACCCTTGGTTTGGGAGCAGGGATGGTGCAGTGAGGAGCTCACGTGCTTTCTGATAACCACACTTGACCACATGACCGAGCAGCACACATCCCACGCTTCCCATCACCGCTCCTTGCTTCACACGGGGATCTCTGCTTTCATCTCCCAAGCATAACATGGGTGGGATTTGTTTACACTGGGTGGAAGGACGAGCCAGAGCCAAGCCGGCGACCGCAAGAGTTAGAAACTGGCAGAAAGGGCAGCAGCTGTTATGATGCAAAAGCACAGATTTGCCTGAAGACTCTGGCTAGGAAACCATCATCAGAGAAATCCAGACTGATGCATGCTCTGCACCCTCCCCAGATGACTTCCGAGAGTCACGCCAGCCCTGCTGCCACAGCTGGAGCCGTGGTGGCTGCCCCAGGCCAGCTGCTGCCACCTGAGACACCGGGCTGGGACAACCCAGCTGCCTCCCCTGCCAGTGCAACACATCAGATAGATTTCTCTTTAATCAAAGTTCTGAAGGAAGATATTAAATGATGGTTTAACTACAGCATCAACAGCTGAATCACAACGGCTGAGCAAGCAACAAGCACCAGACAGTGCTGGTGCCTGGGGAGCCCCAGGGGAGCAGGTGAAACCAGGCAGGAATGCTCAAGGCTCCAGCACCTGCACTGCCAAACCCACCCAGCCACAGTCCCATGGCAGGGCCAGGAGAGAAATGCCCACGGACTCCCTGCTTGCTACTGGGAGTAAAATACTCCAAGCCTCATCTGTGTGACTTGATGCAGAACAAACCTCCTCGTTCAAGGGACAAAAGTCAGGAAAGCGGGAGAACACGCTCTTCAAGGCATGAAATCTTGGAAATGTGGACTGAAGTTTGAGCTTATCAGAAGAAGACTGCATAAATTAATTTGCAATCTCCAAGCACCCCTCCCTCAGCCAGAGCTTCCAATTCACCCTCTTGAGGATAAGAGAGACTTCTCTGGGGGTTTTCTGAGGTTCCAATTCAGGTTTCTACATTTGCATGAGATATTAAATGAACAAAGTATACTGCCTGAAGAGGCTTTCACCATCATATGTCCTGATTTTGGCTGGCATGGAGTTAACTTCTTTCCCAGGAGCTGATACAGGGCTCTGCTTGGATTTAGGATAAGAGTAATGCTGATAACACTCTGATGGTTTAGTTGTTGCTGAGCAGTGTTTACATTAAGTCAAGGACTTTTCCAGCTTCTCACCCCAAAATAACTTCCCCTAAAAAGTTCATAAATATAACAATTATCATGTATTGCTGAGGTGGCTTAAATTTCCCAGGACTGGCAATTGTGGTTGCCACATCTCAACTCTCAGTGGAAGAGTTTTCCCCCACTGGCCATATATCCTGGGATGGAACAGGCTTTTCCCTGCCAGGTGACACAGCTGCAGATCACAGCCATGGTCAGACCTCAGCTCCTGGGAGGACAAACACCTTCATGGGCTGAACAGTGACTGGTTACTGCAAAAGGGGAAAAATGGGCTGCTCTGCAGAGAAATAGCAGCAAAGCCTCCCTCCATGTCCTTCTCAGAAATGAATGAAGACTCCTTGGGATTATGTGATTTGAGTAAAACCTGCTCCAGGGTGACTTGCTGTGTTCTGCTGGTGGCACAACGACCTGCAGAGCTCTGTGTGTGACAGCAGCAGGGTGAGCAACACCACCAGCCAGGGGTGGATTTCATACCTATATGGAATTCCCAAGATATCCTCCTTCCCTTCAGCTCATGAACAGAGTTTGGGGAAACTAGCTGCTATTTTTTTTCTGGGGGGTTGCCGCCTATTTTTCCCTCCCAGTGCTTCTAACAAGACCTCTATTCACAGCAACTCCAAGAACTCCCTTACCCAGGCCTGAGCGAACACCTGAGCACATTGTCCACTACCCCCACAGGCAACAAAGCATCAGTCCCAAAGCCTCCAGCACAGCCCTTGGAGTGGGACAGGACAGGGCCAAACACCAGCCCATGGGCACAGCAAGGCCTTGGCAGCTGCTCTGTCCATACAGCTCACACAGAGCAGGGACCCCCATGCACGGGGAATCACCTCATCCACGGCAGGGCTGCAGCACCAGCACTGCTGACAGAGGCCCTGGAGCCCAGAGGGGATGAAAGGCTCTGCTTCTGTGCTTGGTTGTTTGAAGGGACCCCTGGCACTGTGCCCTGGTGCCCTCCAGCCAGGGGAGCTCTGTGCCCCACTGCTGCCCCACTGCCCAAAGCAGCTGCTGGGGATTCCACACACTGAGGGTGCTGCGTGCCTGTTCTCACCCAACCACGTCCCACTGGGTTATGCCCTATGGAATACAGCTGGATTGCATTATGGAATCCAATGCAGAATAAAGAAATGCAAGATATTTCCTTGCTTTTGTCTCCCTCCTCCTTTCCAGCCTTGCATCAGCTTTTTCCTCCTCTCCTGCAATAACTTCAAACTCCCTCCCTTGCCCTGAGCAGCAGCAATGCAATGTCTCTGGGCTCTCCAGCTTGAGGAGTTTACTGCCCACGCTGGATTTATCCTATGTTTGTTTATTTAATGGATCCAGAGTGGGATCTGTGTTTGGGGTACACACAGATCTCAGCAAGACCTGCCACAAGTGCCTGGGAAACCTCTGGCCTCCAAACAAGTGCAGCCATGGGCAGGGACACCTTCCACTACCCCAGGGTGCTCCAAGCCCCATCGAAGCTTCCTTGGACTCTTCCAGGGGTGGGAGCAGCCACAGCTGCCCTGGGCAAGCTGTGCCAGGGCCTTAGCAGTCTCTGAATAAAGAATTTCTTCCTCAGAGTTTCTCCCCAACACCTGCTCTAAAACATCAAGGCTGCTGCTCCCACATCTCCAGCCTTTGTAACCAGTCCATAGTTTGTCACATCCAACTCACAGGCTTTGCTAGCACTGACAGCCCAGCTCCTGCACTTTCTGTCCCTTGTGTCACAACAAACCCTCTGGACACTGCAGGAAACACTGAGGACACTTAGTTTTATATAAACAGAAACTTCTGTTCTGGGACTCTCTGGCTGGCTCAGCTTTGCTTTACACGACACAGAGCAGCACAGCCAACACAAAAAATGACAGAACCTGGCCCACAAACATGAGAAAATTCAACATGGAACAAGGTCTCCATCAACCTTCCCTGCCCTGGATTCAGGTGGTGACCAGGTAGGCACAAGAAAAGGTTTCTCCTCTGGCCAGCAGCCAGCACTGAAGAAATGCCAAACCCGAGCACCTGGCTCCTGCAGCACTCGTACCAGTTCTGCTCCCACCTCCGAGGCCCAAGACTTACTTTGATGCTATTCTGAAATCTCCTTCTCCCAGCTCCAAAGCAAGACTTGAAATTATTAGAGGTAGTAATGCCTCTCAGGGCAGAATGCAAATTTAAAACACTTGTCCCAAATAACAGGAGGTAGTAATTAGGCTCCAGCACTCCAAAGTAGCATCCCTCAGCTACACCCTTTCCTGACTGCTCCACTGATGTAGGACATGTGCCATGCCATGCCAACCCAGGTTGCACAACGTTGTTTATCTGCGTATAAATCAGCTCCCTGCTTTTAGTTTTCCTCCTTCACCCTGTGCTCTATGAACTTTGCTCCCTGCTTGTTTAAACCTTTTGCTTCTTGTTGCCCTGGTCACACTTCTTTTTCGTTTGTTTTATCTGCTTAAGGTGCCTGCTTCCTTAAATAGTTCTCTCTCTCTCTCTCTGTCTCATTCCTTCCTCCCTTTCCTTATCATCTTCTCTTTCTCACAGTTACCCAGAGTCTCCTTCCTCTTCCCCGGGCTTTCCTGCAAGGCCATTTGCATTCTTTCTCAATCACATCAAACAGGAGATTTCGATTTAGCAGCAATCAGGAAAACACCTCAGACATCCGCATGGCATCAAAGCCTCCTGCCACCTCTGTTCTCCAAATCCCACTGCACTCTGTGAAGCAGAGCCGCAGGTTCACATGGCCCCGAGGTGACAGAGTGTGTGGGGCTCTGCCGTGCCCCGCTGCCACCGCGCCACTCCCAGAGCCACCCCTGTGCTCCGGGGGACCGTGTCCTGGCTGAGCAAAGCCACATCCCCCTGTGCATCTCTTCAGGCCAGCAAGAGCAGCTCTGCTGCTCCTGTGAGGCAAAAAAAATTGAAGTGAATGATGCTGACTGCCACAGGGTGAGGGCTGAGCTTAGGGCTCAGAGGGATCGGATGCCCGAGGCAAAATAACCCGGACACAGCTACCTTGCCCCGCTACTGCCCGTGCCCTCGGGGAGGAGCAGAAAGCTAAAGAAGACAAGTCTTTACGTGGTCTTTAGGAATTAGATACGTTCATTTTAATCTGATTAAAATTCCTTACAAATACACCTTAGATAGCTCCGGAATCAGGGAATGGTCGTGGATCTCCTCTAGCACAGGATTTGTGTTTAAGAAATTTTATTGTTATGGTAAATCTTTGAAGCATGTGTCCAGCTGGGTTAGCTCTGCCACAAGAGCCTCTGGTTCACTGCTCATCCCGACTGCCAGCTTAAAGATGGGCTGAGATAGAAATTCCAGGGAAAATAAGGCAACCTACAGACAGATGTTTTCCAAAAGGCCAATGAGAGTAAAATGTATGGGTTTTCACAACACTTTTTCACTTTCAAATTCTTTAGGGTAGAATGTGTAGAGAAAAACGTCTCTAGCCCCTCAAAATCACTCTCAGCCAAAGGTTCATGTGCTGGGAAAGCAGAGGGGAAGGGAAGCAGCCTCTGAGAAAGCAGAGGGGAAGAGAATTACACCAAGCCAAGGCTCCAGGACTTTTTCTTCAGGGCATCCAGAAAATTCATTGGAGTGATGTATCAATTGCCTGAATATTTTTAAAGTTTTCTAATTCATCTGGAAGTTTACTTGCTCTGTGTATTGAGATGCTCCTCTGTACTTTGGATCCATCTGCAGCCACCAGGACAGCTCGAAAACTGCTTTGTTTTAAACTGGCAGCAGAGCTCTTGAGACACCACCCCCCACCAGGATTGGGGGCTCTGGACATGCCGTGAGCGTCACAAAACCGGGGAAGTGCTGCCACAGCAGAGGTGAGAACATCCCTGTGCCAAGGACGTGCCATCACTGCCCATCCTGGGGGCGATCAGCTGTGTCAGCCCTGTCGTGTGCTGGACCATTCCCAAAAGGAGATGGAAGGGTGTGGGGGACAGGGCTGGTTGCACCCTGGATCGAGAGGGGGACGTGTGGCAGCGCCCCGGTGTCAGCTGCAGCTGCAGGGAGAGCTCTGAGGGAGGCTTGTTCCCACAGCCTCGGTGCATCCCGACTCCGGGAGCAGCAACCTCCTCCCAGCCAGCGCAGGGCTGATTTCACATCCTCCAGCCCGGCGTCCCTTCCCGAAGCTGCGGCGACTGCTGGCACGCAATTACTACAGCGTCTGGCCAGTCCCTGCTGGTGGCTCGCTGTGTGGAGGGGTTTGGAAAGCCCCAGGGCCGGAGGGAGGTGTTTGCCGTGCCCCCCGAGCAGCCAGCCCGCTCCCCGAAGCGGGGCGAGCCCAGCGCACGGCAGCGGGGCGCGCATCCCCGGCACGAAACGCAGCGCGCTCTATTTTAATCCCGGCAAGGGTCTTCTCGGGAGCGAGGCAGAGCCCGGCTGTGCAGAGTTAAGAATGAATCCCTATTTTTAGCCTGTCCTGGGTGAGGTAAGTGCGCGTGAGTCAGACGCCGGCGTGGGATGTTGCATAAGCCGGGCCTGCGCCGCAGCTCCCGGCGCACGGGGGTGAGAGGAGGAGGATGGAGGGAGCCTTCCCTCGCCGCTTCCTGGCATTGTCATTTCAAGACAGACCCTTCACGGTATTTAAATGCAGGGTTCTTTCTTCCCTCCCCACCCTCCCCGAAAAAAAATTTTAATTAGAAACAGCAGTAGGCTGGTTATGTAATGTGATTAATTGCAGCATTAGAGTGAAAAAAAAAAATAGGGCATACAGGTCTTAAAGATTCACATGCAAAGTCATGTGTGGGAGTGAGAGAGGCAAGGGTGAAACCCAAGACTTATCTGTTTGATTAGGTGCTTTTCACGGGGCAGTGATTTATTCCCTGAGTCGGAGGAATCTGCAGATAGCTAAAGCAACAAAATAAAAAAGGAGCAAATAAACATTCAGGAGACAACGGGCCAAAAGTGCTTTCACAGCACCTCTAAAGGTTAGTGCTGTACCTGGGAGCAGGATGTTCCCTGAGCTGCGGACCTGCCCCTTAAAGCTCTCACTCACACCAATAAAAAGGAGGTTTTCCCCTGAGTCATGATGAAGGAGCTGCAGACACCGCAGCTAAACTTTCACTATCCTGAACTTTATTCCAGTGAACATGTGGAGCTTCAGACGAATTCTCTTCCCTCTGCCTTTTGTGAGCCTCTCGGCAGGGAAGCCCCAGATTCTGGGCTGGCATTCCCTCCCACCGGTGACCTCCAAGCGCCCGATGCTGAGGGCGCAGCAGCGCTGGAAATGCCGCGGCTGTTGATTAAATCCAGCCTGGCTCAATAATGGCAAGAAGTCAGCAGCGTGTTTGATGGCTCGAGTGTCCTACATGGCCACGGCTCCACTGCAGAATGGCGGCTTTGGGGGTCTGGATGAGCCCCTAAGGTCGGCGAGGCTGCCACCACCGAGGAGGCATCGCCGGCTGGATTTTAGCATTGCAGCTCTTCAGAGGGAAACAACGGCTGTCAATATTCCTGCAAGGGGGGGAGATGAAAAGGCACCGAGGAAGGGAGCTCGTGGCAGGGTACCAAGGATGTCTCAGCAGGTTTTATCCTGTGCTCTTGCTGGGAAGAGGAGGGTTCACAGCCTCAGTGCAGCTGTTCTCACACCACAGATATTCTCCAGCATTGCCTTTATGCCAGCTACCCCTAAACTCAATTCAGAGGCTCCAGTGAATTAAGTATTAATTTAAGGCAGCCTGAGCTCCCTCTGAAGTGAAGGCTCTTCCCTCAGTGAGCTCAGTCTAGTTCTAGAAAGCTTAATTCCTGCCAGCCTTAGCTGTAAAGCCATGGCTGGAAACACAAAAACCTCCAGAGTTGATCTCTCCTGAATAAAAACTTCATTTCTTACAGCTGTGCAATGATTTCAGAGGTTTTGGATTTGTCAAGCAGCAAAATGCCAAGATTAATTTTAAAACAGCTTTAAAATTACCTCGAGTTTGCATCTTGTTTCTTGCTTTACTAATAAGCAAAACACTAAATGATTCATATTAGAAAAGAGATTTCAACAGTCTTCCCAGGGAGGCCAGGCACTCAGTCCAAGTGACAAATGCAGAAATTCCCTCCCACGAGGCTTCCAGTCTTAACTGGAGCCATAATGTGAGGGAGGGGGAATGGGCCAAGAAGTCCCAGGCCACGAGCTGGGTTTATGCAGCTACATGGCCTTGCAATATTCCTCAGCTGCTCTCCTGCATTTCTGAAGCTTTCTTCTCCCTGCACGTGATAGCCAAGCACGAAACACATCCCTGGAGTCAGCACTTGACTTCACATGTCCCAGTGCATGTGCTCCATATCACTTGAGCACACTTCCTTCTGCAGAACTATTTGGAGACAATTATAGGGACAGATCCTGAAGATGCTGCTTTCCCTGGTGAAACTCTCCCTGGAACCATTTTCCAGTGGAAAATTTTTTCCTCTCTTATAAACTGGATAAAAAAAAATTGTTCAGGTCTCTCAGTGCTATATAAGTGCACAGTAAAATATCTCTTGAAGAAATCAAGATCAAAGCTCACACAATTAGAGACAAACCAAAATCAAGGGCACCTTTACTGAAGCTCATTAAAAATATCCTTTGTACCGTTCTCCTGTGTGGCACCCAAAGTCTCTTGAATACTGTGGTGTAATGAGAATGCAGTGAGGGTTTTTTTCCCCTCCAGTATTTTTCTTTTCCACAGTTAGCAACTGTCATAGTTTAATTAAGGGATGTCACAGGCACAGAACGCTGCCCCGAGATAATCAAACCCTGCTGGTGGATAACTGCTGAGGTGAAGACAAGCAGGAACAGCCACCTTGCAAATGCCAAATCATCAAGGGGGGCAAAGTTCAAAAATGGAACTGACAATCCTTCATTTATAGAGGTGGGAGATGCTTTTGTCAGCTTTTGTGAATGGGCCCCTCCACCCAGATCTGCCTCACAACCCTTCTGATTCCTCTCTGGGCTCTTTTTGCTCTCACGTTGTCCCTTGCAGGAAGATTCTCTCCAGAGTATCTCCTGGGTGTCTCCAGCAGCACAGACATGCTGCTGGCACAGCCCTTTCCTTGGAGCAGCCAGTGACACGCCCTAAGGAAGATCCCAGCTCCCACCCAGACACCCCTCGGCTGTGAGCTCTGTGTAACCTTGCTAAGAACTGACCCCCAGCCATTCAAATCACTACAAAAGCTCCCATTGCCTTTAATTTCATCTTTCAAAGCATGCAGCTCTTTATTTGTTAATATTTACCAAAGCCCTTCCAGTCTTTGGCTCTTTGATTTTGCAACCTTTTATGATTCTCACTAGATGAAGTTTTCTTTTCCTGAAAAACAACCCAGCCCCAACCCAACCAGCTGTGTGCTCCTCTCTCCTGCTGTCCGTGCTTGCTTTCACGAGAGGATTGTTTCCCTCTCCTTTCCCTTTTCCACCCAGGTCATTATTGATCATTCCAGCAGCAGTTTTGTGCTAGCAGCTGTCTCTGTGCTGTGCCCTCTGATGAATCTGCAAACCATCCTGATTTCTTGCTTGTTGCCCTTGCCTGCGTTCATTCACAGATCACAGAACAGTTTTTTAGAGGGGTGGTCTACGCTTTATTTCACCAATTACTTCCGTTTCTCTGCCTCTGTGGCACAACATCTCACAGAATCCCCATCTCTTGAGAATTATCTTCCAATTAATGTACAGGTACTGTGTTTCCAGCAAATATTTCCTTTTAATACAAAATGTGCCCTAAAAATGGCACGCTGCAGTCCCTGTATAAGTTCATCAACATTAAGTGCTCTGAGGACGGCTGGATGGGGCTCAAGTGCAGGCTCAATCCCCATTCCTGATGAGGAGCCCACCAGCCACACAGAAATTAAAGAGAACATCTCTTTGGAATTATAACACCTCCTACAATTTTCCCATGGCACTGGGGACAATGCCAGCACGGGGCTACAGCATTTTCAGACTCCACAGGTCAAGCAAGAGGGATAATTTTTCTTAGTTCCTGGCTGATCTCTTGCTACATTATTAATAAACAGCGGTATTTTGACCAGCTTTGATGTAAACTCTATCTGACCCAGTGGTGAGGTTCTTCAAGTGAGACCACCCCACAGAGGTCCCTGGGGGAGGGGTTCAGAAAGTAATTGTGAGTAACAAAGAGAAGCCAAATGAATTCCTTCACTCTGAAAAATGGTGTGTGTCTCCTGAGCCAGGAAAACAAAAGGATTTCCATGGCATTCCCGTACAAAACTATCAATGATTTCATTTCCGTGAAACCAGCTTCATAAAAAATTCTGTGGCTTTCCCAATAAACTGTGATAAAACCAAGCCCCCATACTGCTTAATTGCACTTATTAGCAAGCCAATTGTCAGTCACATTAATTTTGTTATGCGGGCTGTGTTTGTCAGAAAGAGCCTGAGATTTTTAATCAAACTTGTAATAATCACCACAAGACAGATTTTTGAAGGGCACAACTTTACCCAAACAAGCACATTTATCATTGCTGAGGACACAGAAGAGGTGGCTGTATCCTGGTATATGAAAACAGCTGGCTGGATAAAGATTTATTTCCTCCATCCCTCTCTGACTCTAATGCATTTGCAGACCTGCTTGATGGACCTTGGGGTGAGCCTGGGGCTCAGGTCCCTGCCCAGGTGAAGGGAGCCACAAGGCACGGCCACCCCCAGCACATAAATCATTGACAGACACACAGATTTACG
This sequence comes from Pycnonotus jocosus, assembly GCA_013400435.1. NCBI lineage: Eukaryota > Metazoa > Chordata > Aves > Passeriformes > Pycnonotidae > Pycnonotus > Pycnonotus jocosus. Next base: position 75,897 of record VWYP01016427.1, read on the forward strand.
TGCTCAAAGACCGTCACGTTGCTTCTTTTCCAGCTGGGACAGCTGCATCTCTCCCTACGTGTCCCACCAAACTTCAGCCTCCCAAGCCCTCTCTGTTCAGAGTACCTGGTCCAGCGTGGACGTGCTGGGCGAGCGCCCGGCCGCGGGCAGAGGTCACAGCAACGCTGCCTCCCTGGCAGACGTGTTCCCAGTGGACTCTGGCCTCTCCTCACTACCACACCACCCCTGTCATTGCCCACAGGTTGCCTGGCATTAACATTTCCTAGGTTGCAGAAAGCGCTGTGATTGAACTTTCCTTCCAGACATTTACCTTAATAACCCACACACATCCTTAGCACGCCGCCCTGTTCTTGTTTGTTCTGTGAATATTCCAGATGAGAGCAAGACACTGATCACAAAGGTTGTCCAACACTCTCCATCATAAACACCCTGTCTTAAACTGATAACAACTTTGAAAAGGTTGACTGGCTCACTCTGCCAAGGAAGCAAGAGAGCAGGGATGTTTTATTCACACTAAAATAATTCTAAAATTGTGGGGGGTTTGTGGAAAGGTGTGATGCCAACATGCCTTGGGCTTGCACCCAAAACCTGGCAGTGGAGGGAAGGGTGAGTTCTGCCATCTTAACGACGAGGCCATTGACCTGATAAGCTAACAACTGATAAGCTTCTGAGAAGCTAATAACTGATAAGTTCTGAGAAGTTGCATTTCTCAGCAGAGGTTTGATAGATGCTCCCAGATGAATTCCCCACGGATCTCACTCATGTGCGGCCCAGTGGGCTCTCCTCTGCAACTGCAGATGCTCTGGGCTCAGCCTAGGCACTCGGACTGAAGATGGGATATTAAACTTCCTTGTTTTTCTAGGGATCTTTGTGGGTAGGAGCTGCCCCACACAAGCAACAAGAGGGCAACACCTGCACTCATGTTTGAGAAGTTGCAGTTTGCTTTAGCTCAAACTAATTTTTTTTCAGAAACTGGTAGAGAGCAGCAGGGCTGGAAGGGAGATTGGGGGCCAGGCAAGGATATAAGCACAAGCAGCCATGAGAGGGGAAGGCAGAGGAACAGGATGAAGGACAGAGTCCTGATGGGCCCAAGCCCAGTGTATGGCAGTTCCCTTTCAGAGCTTCAATCAGATCCTAAATCTTCTAACTCCCATTGCACTTCCACCATCTGCAAGTATCCATGAAACCTTCTGGCCCCGTGCAAAAAACTGTGAGAGCATGGCTGACTGCCCCACAGCTGGCTTGGGGCATGTGGGTCTCTCGGCCAGAGGCAACACCTCGAGTTACAAAGGTAAAGCCGAACACCGAGTCCTTGCTCGTTAAGAAACACCCTTTGCTCTGCTCACTGGCTAGACAGGGCTCCGTGCAAAAAGCAGGAGATGAATATCTAATAAGGCTTCTAATCCATGCCCAGAGATAAGCCAAATTAATTTTGCACAGGCATCTCTTTTCAGTCCCGGATTTGGCAGCCACAGAATTGGCCTTTGAGGAATGCTTCATGTCTGTGCTTTAATCATTTGGGGCTTCACTGTGCCAGCTGTGGTACAAGTGGGGACAATAATGGCCAAGGAGACATTTATGTGTGCAGCCAGCAGCCACTTTTGTGTAGTATAAAAAAGATCCAGGTGGGTACGAGTGGCAGGAGGACACTGAGGTACCACAGGTGGGTGAGGGACCGTCACTAATGACTCCTGGAGGCGATTTAGAGATTGCATAGAGACCCCATAGCAACCTTCCAGTATCTGAAAGGGGCTACAGAGAAGCTGGAGAGGGACCCCACCATGACCTGTAGTGACAGGACATGGAATAATAGGTACAAATCAAAAGAGGGAAAATTTAGTTTAGATATTACAAAGTACTTCCCTGTGAGAGTGGGGAAGCCCTGGCACTGGGTGCCCAGAGCGGCTGAGGCTGCCCCTGGATCCCTGGCAGTGCCCAAGGCCAGGTTGGAGAAGCCTGGGACAGTGGGAGGTGTCCCTGCCGTGACAGGGAGGGGGAATGAGTGAGATTTAAGGTCCTTTCCAACCCCTTAACATTCTGTGATTCCATGAATTTGGAAAGGACAGTGAGTGACCCCTGAGTGCAGCTCATGCAGCTCATGCAGCGCTGAGAACGCTCACACACACACGTAGGTGCGAAAAAGGAAATGTCACATTCNGTCCCTGCCGTGACAGGGAGTGGGAATGAGTGAGATTTAAGGTCCTTTCCAACCCCTTAACATTCTGTGATTCCATGAATTTGGAAAGGACAGTGAGTGACCCCTGAGTGCAGCTCATGCAGCTCATGCAGCGCTGAGAACGCTCACACACACACGTAGGTGCGAAAAAGGAAATGTCACATTCATTTTACACCGTTTCCCACGCTCTTCCATCAGCAGTATCACTGCCCGGCCGGGACATCCACTGTGTCCCTGGGGAGCGGAATTCACACCATTTCTGTGGGAAGCTGAAGAGGGGGTGAGGTGAGGGAGTGAGCGGTGTGCGGCTCCCCGAGGGGGCGGCTGTGAGGGCGCGATCCCCCCGGGATAGTCCGTGAGGGACGGGCACCGTGTGACTGCCCCGGGGCCGCTGTGAGGGAGTGATCCCTCCGGCACGGTCCGTGAGGGACGGGCACTGTGACTGCCTCAGGGCCGGCTGTGAGGGCGCGATCCCCCCGGGATAGTCCGTGAGGGACGGGCACCGTGTGACTGCCCCGGGGCCGCTGTGAGGGAGTGATCCCTCCGGCACGGTCCGTGAGGGACGGGCACTGTGACTGCCTCAGGGCCGGCTGTGAGGGCGCGATCCCCCCGGGATAGTCCATGAGGGGCGGGCACCGTGTGACTGCCCCGGGGCCGCTGTGAGGGAGTGATCCCTCCGGCACGGTCCGTGAGGGACGGGCACTGTGACTGCCTCAGGGCCGGCTGTGAGGGCGCGATCCCCCCGGGATAGTNCCCCCGCCGCCGCCTGGCAGCCGCCCCGCGGGGCTTTCCAGCAGCGCCGCCGCGCCCGCCACGGGGGCTGCACCGCGGGGCCAAAAGGCGAGAAAAGCCCCCAGAAGCACGAGCTGTGCCAGCGGCGGGGGCCAGGACAGCCTTCGGCCGAGCCCCGTTAGGGGATGGGGATGGAGCGGGTGCCGGTAGCGGCTGCCGCGCATCACCGCCCGTCCCTTGAGCCCGCCGCCAGCCGGGCTGTTCTCAGCCACTCTTGGATAAAATAAAAACTCAGCACGGCTGGATTTTTATGAGTTAAACCTCGGGGCTGCCTCATGGGCAGGAATGTCACCAGCAACCCCCAGGCTTCTTCGTAGCCTTTGATTCCCCCGCTGTGCCCATCCCCGCACAACGCCAGTGCCCGAATTCCCAAATTCCCGAATTCCCGGTGCAGCCGAGCGCCTCTGTGCCTTTGGAAATGTTGAGCTCACCTTTTGCTAAGCACATTCCCCGGGGATTTCGGGAGGTGCACCAGGCATTTAAAATAGAAAAACATGTGAGACCTTGTTCTTTCCAAAAGGCCTGAGCATGCACTTGCGTAATATTCAAGTGTTATCCCTGTAATTACATTAGGCTTTACTTTTCACAATACTAAAAAAAAAAAAGTTCAATCAGAACATCACTTTGCAGAAACTAATATTTCCACTTCTCAACATTTTATAAATATTTTACTTTAAAATAATAAAAACACACTGTTTCTCAGGCTGTTAGCTTACATTTTATTATTTATTGGTTCACAATTACAGTTACTTGGAATCTGACTGATCCACTTGACTTGGGCTTGCAAGGACAGTGTGATTTTGCAGATTTTATTGTGTTGGCATTTATATATCCAGAGCCCAGTGGGCAATTTATGGCTGCATCGTCACGTCAGATGTGCCAGTGCCATTAGTGGAATTCTGGGCTGGTCTTAAATGCTTCATCTGCCCCAGTCGATGCTTTGTCATGGTTCAGCAGAAGCTGGTAATTTAGCACAATCGATGTCTTGCTTCCTTGAAGAAAGAAACCTTTCAGGGGTTTTAATTCAATGTCTCCTAATCTGCTGGAGGTATTGTATTTCCCCAATATATTCCTGCAAAAAAAAGCTGTTGTTCTTAAATAAAATAAACTTCATATATAAGTGATGCCTTAAGTAAACCTTGAGCCCTGACAAGGCAGAGAGAGATGTGATCTCTCTTTAAAACAGTATGAAATGCAGTCCAAATGCGTTTGTGTTTGTTCCAGTAATGAGGGAAAGGTGGTGATGGTTAACAAGAACCAAGAGGAAAAACCCCCAGCACAGTCATTTTTTAAGTCAAACAGGGGTTGTGCCAAACCAAGAGGGAAAATGTTTCCTGCTGCATTTTCACATGAAATCGAGGAGGGTGCAGAAGCTGCTGCTGCCTGGCCTGGACACCAGGAGCATCCATGGGTTGTGTTCCAGGGCAGATGTCCTTGGATGCACGAAGGGGTCTGGGCTGGGAGCTGCTCCTGCTCCTCAGTGTCCCCTCTGTGCAGCCAGACCCTCGGGGGGCTGACCACTCCCTCAGTTTGCTTCACAGGGGGATTACACCCCTAATTCCACACAGAATTCCATACATAACTGGTAGCAACTGATTCTGTGAGTAAACACAGCTTGTGGGGCTGAGTTTGATTCTTATCCGTACTACTGTAGCAATTAAATCTTCCATGGAAGAAAGCAGAGGTTAGGTAAGATATTTATATCTATATCTATGTATATATGTATATACACCATTAAAAAGTAAGTTGACTACAACAAAGGGCTTCTTACATTAAAAGAAAAAGTTTTAAATTCGTCAACAAATGGTTACTGCAAATACCAGTGACTTTCCCAAGTACCAGTGACTTTCCTAAATGTGTTTTGGTTTCATTGTAACAATTCTTCTACTCAGTGGCCACTTTTTATAGCACATGTGTATCTTCAGAATGAGCGGGAAGCTTTTTCTGTAGTGTAAGAGATGGCAAATCCAAATTCCTGCGAGGCTGGTGCAGAGAGGCGATGGTAATGTGGGGAAAAACCTGGAACAATCTCTAACACCCCATGCAAGGAATCTCCCTTCCCATCAAAATGTGGGGAAGAGAAATTGGTAGTACAGCAATGGAGAAGATCAAAGAAGTTTTATGAAATATTTGACCATTTTGTATTTAAATCACTTCTCTGTAGCTTGTATGTAAAGTGCCAGCCCGATGCAAATCAACACTGCTGAGTCACGGCCAGAGTGGGGATAAAAAGGTAATTTAAAGTGTGACCCGAGAACATCGTGAGGGAAAGAAAAAGCTTTTTGAGTTTGGAATTTTAATCACTCCTTCGTGACAGTCACAGCATACAATTAAGGGACAGTGTATCAAGATAAGAAATGCTTAAAACAACTTAAACATTTATAAAGTCTCATAAATATCAGGTAAGGAACTGCAAAAATATTTTTCATCTCAGCATTTTTCAACAGCTTAAAAAAAAAAAAAAGCCCTCAACTTCTTAAAGTCAAAAGTACAGCCGAGTAGATGGGTGAAATTCTGAATAGCAGCAAAACCAGCTATCAGCTCTGGGGGTATTTTATATAAAATAAGAATGTATCAATGAAAAGGACATGATTTTCTTGGTCATTCTGGGTTAACGTCTCTAAATATTTTGTGGTTCATTCTGCAGAGGTTCTGGTTTAAGACTGCCGGGTTTATCTTAACCCTGTTTTTCCCAGCGCTGGAGGGAGTTTGTGGAGAGACAGGGAAGAAAAGCAGCTTTGCTCCTCCAGCTGAACAACTTGAGCATTCCGTGCCATTCCCCTGCCCGCCGCTTTCCGAGAAGGGAGGCTGGGGCTGGGGCTGGCTCAGCGCAGGGTTCAGGCCGGGGGATGGATTTGGAGTGAGGGTTATCACTGTCCTGTGTCCCGCCGGTGCTCGCAGGAGCGGGGCAAAGTCCTCCTCGTCACTTTGCCGTCACTCGGGCATTTATCTTCAAAGGCCCCGTCGTTAGGGAGCTGTAACGGGGCACAGGGAGAGAGGTGGGAACGAGGACTTTGGGCTGAACCGTGGCTGCACCGGCAGGGCTGCGACCCGCAGCGTTGAACTTGGGGTGTTCAGGGGGGCTTTGGAGCTCCCTGGAGCTGTGTGAGGGTGCTGGCTCTCGGTCCCCGGCACAGCTCTTCGCTTGGATTCCCATCCCAGTTGTTCTGGTGGCTGAGGTTAGAAATGTATTGGAAGACAATTTTATCCGCGTTGTTTCCTACCAGTCACCGCCTTCCACTCTGGCATTTCCCCCTTAGTTCGGGTGAGGCCACCTGAGGAGAAGATCCCCTGCCAGAGTCTGGGCAAGAGCTCTGCCTCTGAGTGGGTGTTAAGAGAAAAACCCCTGAGCATTCAAATGAAGGACAAGAGTAACAGCTGTAGTAGAGTTTATATTCCAGTGATCATGGGACTTTGGGTCGTTTCCTATCTGTTTTTCAGTAACGTGTCTGGTGGTTATAAAATGAGCAGTATTTATCTGACCCGGGAGGCAGAGACATTACCTCATTGTCACGGGGTCAGTGGCAATTAGACTGCAAAGCCCAGCCAAGCAGTGCCGCTGGGTACAATAGTCTGTGGCAGGCTTAACCTTTACGGTCACCGCTGCTGCGGGGGACAGCATCGGAATAGCCAGAGCAGAAATGCCCTTTCCTCCCCAAACCCCTCCCAGGCAGCTCACACAAGCTCCTCCCTGGATATTTTAAAAGACTGCAATATATTAATTTGGACAGGATGGATGGCTTAATGATTTATATCAGTCTGGATTTGGAGTTAAAAATTAAGTGCGTCCCCAAAAAGGTGTAGTAAGGACCGAGTGTAACGCAAGAGCAATAATTTATAGACATCAGCCAGCCCGTGCTTACCGTAAACATGGTGTACAAAGGTGAGCAGCCAGGTCAGCAGCCCAATTTAACCTGCACCTGGAGATAATGACAGTGACACCGGGGAGCAGCCAAGGGCCCTGCCCACTGCTGCCCACCAGCAGCTGAGCCTGGGCTCGAGGGCATTTAGAACTGAAATCAGGTGCTTTTCCTCTCTGGAGGTGGCACCCTGCTATTTCTGATCTGTTCACACACGGTTGTTCGTCACACAGAGCTCCTGTCTCTGGGTGACAGGCTCGAATCACAAGCCTAACCCCAAGTGTGAATTTAAAGGCCATTCACTTTCAGAGAGCACCTTGAAGAGTCACCCCAGAGGAGCCACTGGCTGAGGGCTGCTGGTCACAGCTCCCCGCTGTTACTCACTGGTGCCTGCAGGGATTTGTCAGGGGTGGGCAGGATGCTGCGGGAATGCGCCGCAGGAGCTGTGCCTCAGCCTGGCCGCCTGCCACCAGGGCTTTCCTGCTCCCTGGAGTCACCCGAGCCTCTGAATCACACTGTCTGCCCAGCCTGCTCCTGCACGAGTTCATGCACCACCTCTGGGCTTTTGGTTCGGGGAAACTGAATGTTCTGCCTGTTTATTTTGTCACTGTATAAAATGTGGGGTTTGCCACAGGCTGAGGTAAGCCTGGTCTCCCAGAGAGACACGCTGGAAGAGAGGAGAGGGGGCAGCACTGAAGGTACTGTACGAGAAGGTTATCTTCCCTCTTGCTTTACAATTCCAGTTACTCAGAATTAGGGTGAGGGTATAGGTAAGGATTAAGACTTTCTCCTACAACTATGTCAGACTGAATACCAGACCCACAGAAAGACCAGGAACTAGGCCTAAAGTAAAAATCCCAGAGTTTATGTTCTTACCTTGTAGGCACCAACTCAGCTCCTGAGTTCGGGGTCTCAGTTCTTAGACAGGTGACAGGGAGAGAAGGGTGGGTGTATAGAGGAGGCAGGAGAGCGTCTGGCACAGGGATGTAGCCTCTGGTCAGCACTGAACATGCTTCCAGCTGCTTTTCTCCATGCTGGAATCACAGCTGGGAGCTCTGCCCAGGGCGAGGTGGGAAGCAAAGCGCAATATGCTCTGGGCAGAGGCCTGGAAGAGCCAGGTAAAGGCTTTAACTAGCAAGATCCCCCTGAGACAGGAGCTACTTCATTCCTCCTTGGGTAATTATTCCTTCAAAGCCCTCCCCAGGTGAGGGGATCCTGCAGCCCACAGCCTTGCTATCCATGCCTGCTCCAGATAACAGCCAAGGATTTTTACCAACTCCACCCCTGCCCTGTCTATCTGTGCCAGTGCTGAGAAGTAGTTGTTGGTAGAGCATTCCCTTAATAAATGGATTGCTCTGTTTGGGGTGGCACAAGGTGCCTCCTTCAGGGCCATCCATTCATCCCAGCCATCCTTTGCACTGCTGCCCTTGGCTCTGTGCAGGAAATTTTCACAGGGCCAGGAAGAAACTTGGGAGCGGCTGTGATGGCACTGACATCAAAGGGCTGTGAGGAACCTGCCTTTCCATCCCTTCCCAGCATTTACATGGAGCAGTTTTTGGAGGCCACCATTTCCTTCTAGTCCTCCCACTTCCTAATTTTAGGGAAAAAAGGGAACGAGCTCTGGTTGCCAACCACAAACACACACCTTTGGGAGAGAGGCTCCTGACGCAGCAGAGCAGGATGTCCAGGAGGAGCCCAGCAGCAGCAGCAGCATTTCCCTGTGGATGACTCATCCTGCCCGGCCAGCCCTGCTTGTTTGAGGTTTTCCGTAGCCTCAGTCCTGCCTTCTTCCACACTTGGAGCAGCTGTAGGTTAGGGGATGTCTCCAGAGTGAGTCTGGATTTCCATGCATTTTGGGTTTGAACAGCTTAATTGTCTCACCAGCTCTAGATCTCAGTGGACACAATCCAGGTTGCTCTCCGCAGAAGTCTGCTGGCTATTGAGGTGACCTTTTGTGCCAGAGTGAAATTTGCTGGCAGCAAAAACTCAAAGGCAATAAGTACCTTTATCAGTAAAGGCAGTCAGCCACAGGGCCACATTGCAAAGGTCTACACCAAATTTAGCATCACATGGAGATGCTCTTGAAGATGTGGGACAGTTTTCCCACTACTTTGGGGCTGGACACTGGGAGACACTCTGTGATTTGGGTCCTGCAGGTAGCTGTGTTACTGCACAACCACAAGTTGCACCAGGGGAGGTTTAAATTAGATGTTGGGGAAATTTTTTCACAGAAAGGGTTGTAAAGCATCAGAACATGCTGCCCAAGGAAGTGGAGGAGTCACTGTCCCTGTAAATGTCCCAAAGAACCTGTGGAAGTGGCTTTGAGAACATGGTTTAATGGTGAACATGGTGGCAGGGCTGGGTTGACCACTGACTTGATGATCTTAAAGGTCTTTTCCAACCTTAACAATTCTATGATTCTATTTGATTATAATGGTTCTTAGGTCAGTGAATAACAAATCATCCTGTGATTAAATGGATGTGAAAACTCCCATGGTGTGTAAATAGAGGCAAGCTGCAGTTTTTAGCTCCTTTTGGGGTTGCTAACACCGAGGGGATAGAATTTTCTGCCTGGAATGTGATTGTACATGATGTTTGCACCCATCATTCATAAGGAAAAGTTTCTTACAGACTTAACAGATTGTGTTTCCATCTCTGCTGCGTAAAAACAGTGTTATGGACACAAGTGAAATGGAAATCATAACACAGCATCTCCACTATTTTAAGAGTCGTATTGGAACACATGCAACAGAGATGGAATTCCACTCTTCACTGCCTTCAGATTTGGTGTTCTGTGTATTTACTTAGTGCTAGAAAAGGAAAGTGAAAACAAACCCATTGCCTCAATAAAGCCTAAGAATGGGTTTTGCTCCTGCCGCATTCCCTTGGACCAGGAACCATTTCCAGACAGTGGAAGGGCTCTAGGCAAGGCAAAATCATTCCTGAGATGAGACAAGAAAGGGGAAAAAAGGGGCTGAGAGTCAGGGTGAGAAGAGCCAGCTGAGGAGCACAAATGGGTGAGAAAGCTGAGAGACAGGTCTGGGGGATGGTGGTGCTTCTGGAGGGAAGGGCTGCCTGGAAATGGGTCTGGCTGTTCCTGCTCTGCAGGGCTCCTGGGGAAGCACCTGCCTCGAGGCAATTTATCCAGCTGTCAGCGTGTTCTCACACAGGCTCTGGATACATCCCAGCATTGGGAGTTCGGCTGCGTACAGGGTGCTTTTCCCAGCTCCTGCTTATTGTTGAGTTTCAGGCTTTTTTCCTGTGTTGTGCTGACTCAAACTGATCCTGTTTCTCCCATGGAGACCTGAAAACATGGAGAAGATTTGGGCACTTCCACACCAGCAGTCAAGCTCTAAATCAATCAGATTTTCTGGGGGGTTTTTGTCATTTTGCCTTTTTTTTTTTTCCCCTTCAAACTTCTCTGTGCAATTCAAGCTGTATCTTCTGAGTTACTCTGATTGGGTCCAAAGTTATTAATTTTTGTTTTTCCTTACACAATTTCAATTCCAAGTGTCCCCCTCACACACGTAAGCACAGCAAAGCAGGCAGGACTGGGCAGAGTGCTCTGATCTGAGCGTCCAGTGTGGCATCTCCCACTTGTACATCACAATTTCGGGGTGACTAAGCACCTTGGCACTGGTGTTCAGTGGCATCTCCAGAGCACTGCTCTATATTTGTCTTTCCTTCCTCTGTTTGTGTCTGTTTAAAAGAAAAAAAAAGAAAACCAGGTTCAAGCTACATGCTGACAAGACTTGGCGATTCTGGATGGCAGGAGGGGTACGAGGCTCAGCGCAGCGAGTACTGGAAAGATATTTGTCACTGCAGATTCTGCTTGTCATATGCAGAGATGACATGCAGATCTCCCTCTGACAGATTGATAGTCATTCCGAGATGCATCCACCCACAAAAACCACAGACATGCTGCTTGACTCAAATCTTGCCTTCAACCGCAACTTTGTGATGCAAAACTGGTGGAGTTTTTGGTACTTTTTGTTAAAAATGAAATCTTTATAGGGGTTTTCCAGCATCCTTGCTAGTTACTAAAAACAAACCAACATCAGCCTACTGGATGGGACAACTCAGTTTACTCGTGGGTGGTTTTGACATTCAGCTCATTAACATGTTTAGTCTGAAAGAAGGTTGGAAAGGTAGTAAATAAAAAATTGGATGGAGAAGAACAGCATCTCTCCAGAAGTTACTCCTTATGTTCGCAGTGACAATGCCAGTTTCATTTAGAAGGAATATTTGTCCTGATTTTACTCCAGATCCCCACAGCTCGTCCTGGGGGAGCTCAGAGCCCGGTCAGTGTGTTTGTAGGAGTAAATGCACCGTGCTGAGTGTAAAGGTTATGCTCTGCTCTGCTCTGGCCAGGAAGTTCACAGCTCGGCACGGAACTTCCAGCGTGGCGTGGGAGAGCCTGGGCACGCTGGCCCACAGCCAGGGAGTGTCCCAGGAAAACAGGGAACCACCCCAGCCTGTCAGCACCAGCTCACGGCCCCTTTGTGTCCCCTGGTGGGGAAGGCACCTGACGTGGAACTTTGGCTGCTGTGGCACGGGGTGGCTCCACAGGCGTCCCCAGGGAGCTCCTGTGTGTTCCTGCTCTGGGATGGCCCTGATGGAGCAGGGATGCTGGACCAGGTGATCCCTTCCCACCTGACCCGTTCTGGGAGTGTGGGAATGAGTGCCTGGAATGGCAGCCAGCGGGGCTGCAGAGCACAGGGAACACACACGGCAGCGTCTTCAGCTGCTTACCTTGGAAACGAGGAAAGTACTCCAAATAAGTTTCTCTTGTTCGGAAATACAATGGGCAATTTAAAACCCCTATTAGGCGTGTGTGGAGGAGCGTTTCCCATCCGGGGAGACGAGGGGGATTGCTATGGAGCTGGATTATGACTCCCCTGATATCAATCAAGCCCCCATTATCTAAGGAGGTCTCCATCACACGCACCCCAGTGCGAGGCCCCGCCGCGAGCACCGAGGCTGCAATCCCGGCTCCTTTGTCCTGCCCTCCGCCAATTTGCTGCAAAATTGAGGATGAGGCTTGGATTTGCCATTGTGGCGGTGCCGGGGCCGCGGCTGTGCTTTCAGAGCAGTTATTTGCATTGCCTTGATTAGCATGTCACCTGCTTCATTAGCGGAGAAAAGGCTCCTCCACGCACTCAGCCAGTCATGCAAATTGAGGAATGCAGGGAGATCCTTCCCCTCTAGGACTTTCCATTATTAGCAAAATTGGTAGATTCGGTTTGCTCCTTCCTCTTCGGAAGGGCACTTTTGATTTCCACCTCCAAATGGAAGTTCTTATTTAAGAGACAAAGTAATTGTGGTCGCAAACTTTAACATCCAACAGTCCTGCTTAATGAAACCCGATGCCAAAGGAAAACCCAGGTGTGTGCAGGGCAGGTGGAACCTCCCTGGTTTCAATCTAATCCTTAAACCAACAGTCATCTGTCTCTCACCCAATCATTAATTTTACTGGATGTCAGTGATGTGTTTTTAGAGCCAAAAAAGCTCCCTCCTGTGCAGGACCTAAATTTACATTACAGATGCCTCTCACAGGTTTTGGAGGGTTTTTTCCACTTAAGAGACCAACAGTTGTGAATAAAGCTTTTTGTGATGTCAGAGATACTCAGCTTTTGTGGAAAAGGGTACCCCAAATGGGGAAATTAAACAGATCACTCACACAGCTTTTCTCTGAGATCAGGAAGTTGCCATGGGGCACCAGATCTCAGTCCAGAATGGGAAAGTCCTAACACAGATTTGACCTCAGAAGCTGCAGGGACAGAACCACCACCAGCCCCAGCAGGGTTTTTACCATTCCCTGTCTCTGCTGGCACAGCCATCATGGGCAGAGGAGTTCAGCCAGAAAGAAAAATTTAAAAAAAAAAGCTTAGAAAACCCAAGAGTGAAAGAAGGAAAAAGGAAAAATGTGGTGGTCATGCCTGAAATGTCACTGCAGAAATGAATCTGCAGACACGAATGACCTGTTCACGGGCTGAGGGGAGGAACAGAGTCACCCTCCTCTGCTGACCAGCTGACACAGCCTCTGCTCAGGCTGGGGACACAGTGTGACCCTCTGAGCCATCTGTGCCAGCCCTGGAACCACCCACCTGCCCTTCACAAGTGCATCCCCACTGCCGGGGGTGGAGGCTGTGCCCTGCTTCTCTTGCTGCAGCTGCACCCGAGGGAGGGAACCTCCCTTTCTGCATCTCCCCAGAGCTCCAGGGAAGGCAGAGGCGCAGTGAGAAGCCCGGGTTCCACCCCGCTGGTCTCACACGGATCACAGAGCAGAGCAGGGCCCTGCCAGAGCTCAGGCACACCGTGGTTCTGCCTTTTTAAGGTAAAGATGAAGCAACACCGCACATCCTCAGGGGTGCCCTCTCCGGCTGCGCTGAGCCGCCTCCCTCCCTCTCACCTGACTGGCAGAGGCTCCGGGAAGCCTGACAAATTTGTGTGTCTGCTTGTCCCTGGATGGCAGGAGGGGAAGGAGTGAGTCAGGTACGTGTCTCTGCTGCTCAGGGAAAATCCTGCTCCTGCACCGCGCCACCCCGGCGGCAGCGCTCCCTCTGCACACACCTTCCTGCAGAGGGGAAGACAGATCTGCCAGGAGATATAGATGGAAATACATGTGATTAAGGAGGCACAGTCTCCCCGAGAAATCTGGCTGGGAGACTGCTGGCCAGGCCAGGCTGCCCTCCTTCCTCCCTCCCACTGAGCTTTCCTGCTGACCTGAGCCGGGGGCACGCACCCACCTCAGACACTTGTGTGCGCTTAGCAGATTAACGATGATTAATTGTACCAGGTAGTTCCTGCTGCATCTTAATCAAATACACACAATCAGCAACGCTCCTGTGCACACGACGCTTGGAGCTGGAGGGGTTTTTAACTCTCACATGCTCCCATGACAGCCACAAACCTAAACTATCACTGGGGAGAGTATGAAGTATCCCAGCCCAGAGTGACTGCAGGTGAAATTCCCTGGGTGCCAGTGCCTCTCACTGCTGGAGGAAGGACTGCTCTGGTTTTAAAAAAATCAACCTCTGCCCCTCTGGGCACTGGGAAAAGCCCCATCCTTACCTGCCAGGCCCCTGTGATGCCACATCCCAGGACACAGGGGATAGAACTGCCACACACCACCTTGGAGAGGACACAAACCACCAGCAGCCTCTGACCGTAGAGTATTTTGCATCATTTATTTAAATACCTATATTTATGCATTTACAAATTTTCATAGCTCTGTCTGTAGCTTTTTTTCTTTTTTCTTTTTTTTTTTTTAATCTTTTGTAGACAGTATTGCAGAGAAGTCAGCTTCTGTAAAATGAGGTCCATGTATAAAACTATGCAGCGGCTTGGAGGAAAAAAAACCAACCAAACAACAACCCGATGAGTTTCCTTTCACACTCTGGAGAATCAGAAACCAAAGAAAGTGACCGAATGAAAGGGGACAGGGAGAGGAAGGGGTGGGACAGAGCAGCCTCAAACCAGTGGCTCTCACACAAGCATTACACACATCAGTGCTCAGCTACAGGACACGTTTCAGTCGGTGCAGTGCCTGTTTGCTAAAGCTTTAGCAGGCACGTAGGTCTCTAATGAAAAAATAGAAGGAGAGGATCCTACACGCTGAGAATGCAAAGCCTGGACAGCCTCAGCTCGGTCCTGGGAGACTGCACCGACTCGCCAGCAGGGCATCCTCACTCCAAACTTCATTTTGCATAAAAAGTTCCCTTTAAGAAATCTTAGCATTTAAAAAAACCCGGTTGTCTGAGCTCTTCTAGCCTCAGTACTCTAAAGAAATCTCTTGAAAAATACCTCCTGCTTTCCTTGCTCGGAAGCTTCAAAATAATGTTTTGCTTTAATCGATACCAATCGAACAGCTCACGGAGTCCCAGCTTCATCCCTGGGAGGAAGAGGCAACAAATATGGCATTGCAAGATATTTACACACATGGTACAAAAATGTCCAAGGGTATGAAAAAAATCACCAGTTACACAATTTTGCAGCAGCCTCATTTACACCTGTAGTTTTATACCATTTATTACATTGTACTGACACACCAGATCCAAAGATGTGCACTCCCTTTAGGACATTCAGGAGTTCCAAATATATTGTGATTGCATAATTCATATTGCACAATTGTATAAAAACATAAATACTAGCTATTCTATTCTTGTTTTTTTTCTTTTTAAATACAAAATACATGTCACATAGTCAAATAATCTTTTCAAGTGCAATTCAGGTGCTCTCTTTTAGTCCTTCCAAAAAGAAAAGGCAAATTTTTGATAGTTTTGGCACGAAGTTTAACCTGTGTCCCGTGCCAACAGTTCTAATCGCAATCCACGCGCCCCCAGCTCGGTAAGAGTAGCAGTCATATACATCTAAGTATAAAACCAGGGTTATTTACAGGATGCACGGAAGGTTCAGGGAGCAGCCTCCGGGCTGGGCACGCTTCGGGCTGTCCCGGAGGGGCCGTGACCCTCCCAGCTCAGCTCAGCTCAGCTCAGGCCGGCTGCTGCTGCTGCTGCAGGTTCACATTCATGGGCGGGGGGTGGCCAAGGAGACCGATGCGCTGCTTCTGCTTCCTCTGCTCCGTCATCTGGAAAATTAACAAGTTTGCTCATTAGGCCAGGGCGCTTCCTGTGCGTCAGCTCGCCCGAGGGCTTGTCGTGTTTGGTGTTTGCTGTGAGCTGCTCCGGGGGCAGGGGGTGATTCCAGCCCGCCTTGGCACGGCCAGGAGCCCATTCAGTGTGCCCGGGCACTGCTGGGCACGGAGAGCTCGGCACAGAGCAGCCCGCAGGAACCTCCCCGGGCAGGAATTCTTTGTAACCCGGCCAGCAGCAGACGAGACGGAGAGGGCGGAAAAAGGGGCGAGCCCTGCAGGCAGGCTGGGAATACCCTTCTGCCTTTGCTGGAAAAAAGAGCGAGCGCTCCCCGCTCTCATCCGGAGGGAGCCAGCAGCCCTCCCCGTCTGCCGAGGCAGGATTTAACCACCTCACTGCCACACAGCCCCAACTGCGGCATTCCCCAGCTGCTGCCCGGGCATTAGAGAGCGTTCTCCCGATCGGTGAACCGTGAATGGAAAATGGATCGCTGTTTGTTATTATTGATATTGAGAAATGGCCACGATCCAATGGCTCCACTCCGGTTTTTTAAAATTTTGGGAGGTTTCTGACAAGTTACATAAGCCATGTAAGGAATGACTGCGTCTGGGCAGGGTCTGGGGAGCGAACAGCTGGATCCCGCAGCTGGATCCCACAGCTGGATCCCACAGCTCCTGCCACACTGTGGCTGTGGAGGAGCCCCCACGTGGGATGGCTCCAGGGAATGCCAGGACATTCCAGCGCCTCATCCCTGCACCACCCAGGGCACCTGGGCTCCCCCAAGAACCCTCACACCCTCCGGGCTCAGCACAACCATCCTGCTCCTGCTCCTGCTCCCATCCTGCTCCTGCTCCCATCCTGCTCCTGCTCCCATCCTGCTCCTCCCAGCTCCATCCACCACCGAACCTCTCCAGTTTCTGCTGTTTAGTGACAAATGCCAGCCAATGTCACTGCCTGTGGCAGCATCCCCAGGAGAAGGGAGATGGCCTGTACAGGTTATTTGTAACAAACTGGGGATCACGGAATTGTTAAAGACGGAAAAGACCTCCAAGATCAAATCCAGCAGTCATCCCAGCCCCACCACCATGGTCACCACTAAACCACTTGAGTGCATCTGTTTGAAACCCCAGGTTCAGCGCTGGTGGAGTTTCCCAGCTGGTGCAAGGCATTCTGGTGGCCAGCCAGTGGCCAACCTTGGGTCTGGAGCTCACTGTGGGGAATGAGATTGCTCCCTGAGTGTCCAGTGGCACTCCTTTAACTCCTTTAACCACCAGGAAAAAGGCTGAAACACCATCATTCCTCCAGAAACCATAATTAACCTTGACCTCAGCCCAGCAGCTTGCTCACTGCCTGGCCCAAGGGGAGGCAGAGCTGCTGTTTTCCCTTTCCCCAGGGCTGGCTGCAGCCTCCCAAGGCCAGGGCACACCTCCAGCTCCTCTGCACAGCTGCTGGAATTCTCTCCACAAAAAGCTTCTAATGCTTCACAGGGAATGGGAGCAGGAAGAGAGGGGCCTTCCCAGAGCTCTCTGAACACAAAACACAACCCACTCCCTGCTGAACCTGAGTGTTAACCTGATTCTAAGACAACCTACAAGTGGAAATCAAGGGAGGCCACGAGGACTTGGCTTAAAAATGCCCCTTTACATTAATTATCTTCACTGAGCAAACAGAGTCACAATTTCACACTGCCAATAAACTCATCCAGAGGACGCATCGAATAAAAATGGAAAGAAAGAGGAATAATGAAAAGGGACAGCAGGAGTTTTCAGGCTGTATAGAAAAGGGATGGTGCACCCTGGTGCAGATGTTTGTAGAAGATGTGGCTTTAAAAAAACGACTCCCCAGGGAGCTGCCAGGCCCTGGAATTGTGCTGCCAGGACCCAAACACTGCCCAAGGGGCCCGGGGTTCAGCTGGAACAGGGAATAGGGCATCAGCAGGGACAGGAGCAGGACCCCCACTGGCCAGGGCACCTCCTGAATCACACCTGGAGCTCAGGGGCGCTGTCCCCAGCCAGGGCCCGGCCCCAGGAGCATCCCCTGCACTCAGTGACACCGGAGGAGGCGCTGGGAAGGATTTCTGGGTGATTACATCTAATCCCCTGCTGCTGCAGACAATTACGGTGTAATCTTTTTTGCACGGAATTAAAGTGAGCAGGATTTTAATGGCTCTTGGTGCACTTTGGGGAAGCAGGCAGGCTGGAACTCGGCTTCTAATAATTAGAGTCTCCAGAAACCTAACGAGCTTGAAGAGCAAATGAATGAGAGGTTTTCCCTTTATTTAATTACAAGAAAATAAATACAAATAAAAATTCCCTGAGTTAGTTCCTTTCCTGGAGACAGTTCCTGATCAGGAGGAGGGATATACTGGCTTTGTCACATAATTGGAGCATCCTGCATCTTCAGCAGGGCTCTCAACAATGGTACTTAGGGGAATTCCTAAAAGCTATGCCCACATTAATGAAGCTGGTTTCCTCTCTTGCTTTCACAGTCAAATAGCTCTCTAAAAGCTAAACCCTTCATTCTTATTTTCACAAAGAGCGAGGAGGGGGTTTAGTGCTTGGTCAGCCAAGAGGGCTGCGAGCTTCAGGAAGAAATTCAGAAAGAAATGTGTTGTGAGGCTGTGGCCAGTGGGGAGGCTCCTGTGCCTGCAGAGCCCTTGGAGTCAGAGCCTTCAGCAGGGAGACACGAGACACATGGGACAGGATAATCGTTTCCAGAAAAAACAGCCAAACCACTGCCCGGCAAGAATTAAAGCCCAGACAAAAGAGCAACTGCCTCTGCCCTGCATCCCCAGACCAACTGGAGCAAGGGGCTCTGTGGCACCGTGCCTGAGAACTAATTACAGCCCGGGGCAGCGAGGCTGTCAGCTCCCAGTGCCCCCCAGGAATCCCTTCCTTGTGCTCCACAGGGGCTGGGGACAGGCACAGCTCCAGCACAAGGGCAGAGCGTGATCGGAAGGCAGCAGCCGGATCTCGGGCAGTGCTGGCTGCCAGGGGCTCCTGACAGAGGGGAGGCTCATGGAGACACCCAGCCAGCCCAGCAGGGATGGGATTGCTGCTGGGAGAGGAACTGTGACCCAGAGCTGCTGGGCCACCCCTGCCCCAGGCAGCTCCATCCACCACCCGGGGTACAAGTCAGCAATTCATCTTCCCCAGTGCCAGTTCCTCCATAAATGCACTAATTGAACCATCTGGCTCAGGTTATTAATGCACAGAGAGAAGCAGCCACCACAAACAGCAGTGCTTCCCCTGCTCCCTGCAGTTAGGCTGGAACCCCTGTGGACAACACCAGCTGAAGCCCTGCTGCCTCTGTCTCTCACAAAGCCATTGCTAGAGCTAGGCTGGGCACCAGCCCACGATGCCCTCGAGCCCAGCCAAGGCAGGACCAGCTCTTGCTGCAGAGAAGCTGCTGCTGCACCAGAAAAACTCTGCCAGGTCCGTGGGATGCAGCAGCAGCGCCTGGTGCAGTGCAAGCCTCTCCTGGGGATGTGTGAGCTGCAGGCTGAGGGTGGCAGCAGCCAAATCACATCTGCTCAGCAGCACAGCCACAGCAGCAGCAGCACCGGTAACCACTCGAGTGCTTCTCCAGTTTCTCGGTGGGTTTTGAGGTGCACAGAGTGTCACAGCTCCTGTGTCAATGTCACACCCTCTGGCTGACAGGATCGCACCCAGCCCTTGGGGTAAAACCCCAAACAACAACAACAACAACACACCCAGGCTCTCTGCAGCAGCCAGGACTGATTGAAATTAACCCTGGTGGGTTTTTTTAACACGAGTTTTCCCTTTCTGATGTGGCCTCTTTGGAACTCGCCAGTGGGGTCAGCAGCAGGCAGGTCAGCTGGAGCAGGGGGCTCTGCAGGGACATTGGCTTTGTTCACCTCTTCCCTAACCACGAGGTGCTCTGGGAAAGCTCTCCCTGGAGTTTGGAGCAACTGTGGAGCTGCAGAACCCCGAGGGGCTGGCAGGAGCCCTGTGCTGCCCATCGCTCCTTACCTGATCCTTGAGCTCGGAGAGCTGCCCAGAGAGGTTGGTCACGAGCTTCATGGTGGACTCCAACTTCTCCTGCAGGTTCCTCAGCTCGTTCTGCTCTCCCTCCGAGTCGCTGCTGACCAGTGACATGGCCCTCATGCGGGGGAACCAGTCCAGGTTTCTCTCCTGAGGATCACAGCAGGGCACAATCAGCGTTTGCCACATGAAAACCGAGAGCACAGCACAGGCAGAGCTCTGCAGCCACGGGACATTCCTGGGATGCAGCAGCTCTGTGCTTATCTGCAGTTATCTGCATTTGCATCTCACTGGAAAGTTTGCAAAGTGCCAGCTCGTGGCACTGCTGGGAATTGGGGCTGCTCAGTGCTGGCATTTCCTCTCCAGCTGCCCCCAGCCCTTGCTCCCTCACACACACCTCAGGATAAATGCACAAACACTGGACATTCAACCAGACCAGATTTCACATCTGGACAAGCATTTCCCAGTGCCAGAAATCTGCTGCCATCTTACAATCTTTTAATTTGGGTTTGAGGAAGGTTTTCTGCTTTTTTTGGTCAAGCAAAGCTTGGCTATGCTCTGTCTGATAAAAGAAACCAAGTTCTACCTGGAAATTCTTCCACAGCTGAAATACTTCCTTTTTAATGAAAAAGAGAATCTTATTTTGACTGTCTGGTTCAAGCTAGAATGTGGCACAGACACATCACAGTGCACTGCCTGTAGAGTTTTCCTTGAGCCACACAAATTCTCTGATGCTCCATGTTTAAGTTCCAGTCAGGAATGTCACTGGGCACCCTCTCAGCCTGTAGAGAGGCTCATACAGGCACTCGTGTACACAGCAGAGATGTTAAAAATAAAGGCAGGAGCGGAACAGAAAGCCACAAAAGAGGAGGGGGGTGCACCCCACGTCCTGACACCTTACAGTTCAACATCAAACTGGTTTCCCATCCAGTCTGGTTCTCCTCCCACGCTGGAGATATGCTCTGAAATGGAAGCTGAACTCGGGCTGGCCGGGGTAAGGGGGTGTGTGCCCTCCCAGGTGACACAGCTGGGGAGGTTAAACACACCAGGCACGGAGATGGGGGACTGCATTAACACCAAGGGATGCTCTTAATCAAAAATCAATCAACACTGCTCATTAACAGCAACCAAAGCTCACCCCACTGTGCTTTTCTCTGGGCTCTCAGCTCAGATTTTGCAGCACTGCAAACTCCTGGCCTTTTGTCATTCCCTGCCTAAATCTCCAGCTCCAACCCCTTCCCCTCCATCCTGCTTAATCAGGGCTGTGCACCTCTACAGAGAGCTCCAGTCACATCCTCTCTGCAATTCAGATGCGATGCCAAGACTCATCAGCTTAAATTAGCTGCTTCTGATGTGCCTGGAGTTTCCTTTTGCCAGGATGAGAAGGCAGAAAAAGCAAGGCCCTTTCCCATGCAGGCACCACAGCATTCCCACGTGATGCAGAACTGCCAGGAAGGCTGTTTGCTCCTGCTCTCTGTTTACAGGGCAGATGGTTTCTGCTAATAAAAGGAAAAAAAAATAAATCTATGTACAAAAAAAATATGCCTTTACCAAGACGAGTGCCAAAATATTTTGGACTTTAGGAAACGCCAGTCCCACAATTAAGGTTTAATAGCAGGAACAGGCAGCGCTGCACTGTGTTCTTCCAGCTGTAGTAAAAGCCTCATTAGGGAGGAGGGGGCAGCTCAACATTTGTGCTCAGGTGCAGCATCTCCCAGCCAGGGAAAACCAACTACAACCAACTGCACTTCCCCCTGCTCCTGCAGGGAAGGAACAAGGACAGAGCACGAGGAAAATCAGACTGAAATGCAATTTATGTTTGCAATTTATGTTGCAGGCCCATGTCCTGAGGTTTCCAGGCAGACACAAGAGCCCTGAAGCTCCTGCCTGTCCCTTTCTTGCTCCAGAAATATTTTCCCTGTTCCCAAAAACGTTTCTGAGGCCATCCCCAGAGCATTCCCAGGGCCCATCCTTGAGAAGGATGAAAGGGATGAGGGAAGCACCAACTTTCCCTACCTGCAGTGTTTCATAACAAATACCCCAAAGCACTTTCCAACATTACTCTGCAATTTCAGCCAACGCTGCAGCTGCTGCAGAGGCTGTGACTTGATCGTTCCAGGCCCGGAAGGTGAAATCAAACAGCACCCACAGCTTCTGCAGCCTCCTCAGAGCTTCCATGCTCGCTGGGGTTCTGAAAGCCCCAGCCCTCAAAGTGGGTAAATCTTAGCTTTGATTTGAAAAAAAAACCCAACAAAGCAGCTCTGGTTCTCATGGCAGCGTTCAAAGATTAAAAGCAAAGCGTGCTTCACGTGAACTCCACGGGCTGAGGAAAAGGAGACACAGCCCCTCTGGGGTGGCTCTGAGCTGGGGACAGAGCTCACAGTCCAGCTGGAGCACTGAGCCAGCTGGGAAAGGGTTAACAGACCCTGCTGAGTGCTGAGCCAGCTGGGAAAGGGTTAACAGGCACCTGGAAATTGCCTGTGCAGGGCCAGCCCCAGGGAAGGACCTGCACATCCCTGATGGGCTGCACTGCTCTGCCTCCCCATCCCCAGCTGGGGAGCACCTCCCAAACCCAGAATTTATCTGGGCACATCCAGCTGCCACCCAGGAAGAAATGAGGGGATGTCCACCCCAACAGGCTGGGAAAACACGGGGGAGAGGTGCAGATCAATCCCCCTGGATGCAGGGAATGCAGGCACCAGGGAATGCTGCCTGGCCAGGCTGGTGCTGGGATTCTCCAGAGGGGACAGAGGGAAGCACGGCAGGACACAGCTCTGCCTTCTGCACACGCTCTGGATTTCACTGCAGACCTTGAGCCTGTTGCTCAGCCTCCCCCAGCCCCACAGAGAGGAGCTGGATGTGTCCAGGCTGTTGACACACAGCCCCTGTGTCCCTGCTGGGAGCGTGGGGGTGTTTTCTTTCCAATAAATAAATATTTAAGAGGAGCCAGCACCAACGGGACGGAGCAGGAACGCTGAAAGGTCAGGGGATGGTGATCCTGCTGGGCCAGCCTGGCTCCCAGGGGTCAATGAAACATTCAGATCTCCATGATCCAGTTCCTGCTGAACTTCAGCTCAGCCCTGGGGTGCCTTTATAGCCATGGCCTCGGGTCCCTCCTGGGCCTTTGGGGGTGTCTGAGAGGCACTGAGTGAGCCTGGAGAGGGGAGGCTGCCCCTGCTCCTGGGAGCTGCTGGCACCCACAGACCAATCAATGCCCTCTACTCAGGATCCCAGGGTTCACTCAGCTCCCCATTCCCAGGATCCTGGGGTTCACTGAGATCCCCATTCCCAGGATCCCAGGGTTCACTCAGCTCCCCATTCCCTGTATGCCAGGGTTCATTCAGCTCCCCATTCCCAGCATCCCGGGGTTCACCCAGCTCCCGTTCCCAGCCCGGGCACAGCTCCAGTGCTGCAGCAGCCGAGCAGGAGCTGGCTGACCGCACGGGCTGGTTTCGGGTTGCAGCTCTTTTCTGGGTGAAGCTGGAAAAGTCCCCGCTGTAAGGGCAGTATCACGGAATCTCAGCCCCGGGGTGACGGGGGTGAGCATCCCCGCTGGAACTGCAGGAAGAGGAAGCGGTGCTGCTGATGCACACGCCATCCATTCATTCTGAGAAGCACCGGCTCCCCCCGGCTTCTGCCGAAGGGTTGGTTCTGAGAAAGGCTCAGAGGCCACCTCAGCACGAGCTGTGCCAGGACAGGCACCAGCTCTGCTCCTCCTGGCCAAGGGACGGCAGCTCAGGGCAGGGAGTGGGGCTCTCCTCACCCCAAGGACTCACCACCCCTCTCCAGGGTCTCCATGCATGCAGCCACCCCCTGTGCCTGAGAGTTACAGGATGTTGAACGGCTAATCCAACCCTCTCCAAAATAAATCCCAAAGGGCTGCCCAGCAGCATCATTTACACAATCGCAGAATTATTCTGCTTGGAAAAAACCTCCAAGATCATCACCAAGCCCAAGCTGTGCCCCATCCCCACCCTGTCACCCAGCACTGAGTGCCACGTCCAGTCGCTTCTTGAGGTGGCAGCAGCAAATTTCAGTTTCTGTCATGGGAAGTTAGAAATCAGACCCACACGGCTACAAAAGAGCTCTGTGGAGCACTCTGAAAATTCATCTGTTTGTTTGTGGTGAGATGGGACTCCTCTTGGGTCTTTCTTGAGCTTCCTGGAAAAATCCCCACATCAGGTTCTCTCTGTGCTGCAAAGGGCTCACCATCACTTCTTCCACACTGAGCTGCACTTCTCCCCTCCACAAAAACCAGCACTTGGTGGTGTCCCCTCTCCACACTCAGAACATTCTCAGCTCCTCACCTGCCCCGTGCTGTTCCACAGGAGGCTGAGCACACGAGGTTTAGGGTACAATAACCTCCTTTTCCCTAATAAATACCCAAGTGACACTCGGGCTGGCACAGAGCAGGGAACCTGGCACACAGACCCCATCCCAAAAGTGGAGGATGACCATGGCCCTACAGCTGTGCTGTGGGGACTCCCTGGAGCCCAGCCAAGCACCACCCAGCCCGATGGACTGTGGGGGACAGCATTCCCAAAGGCCATGTCCCAAAAGGACAAGGAGCTCTCCACACCAACCTCCTTGTGGCTGTTTGCATCCCCATGGGAGGCAGGGCAGGTTCCAGCTGCACAGCTGGGCAGGAGCAGCAGTTCCCCAGCAGAGGCTGAGCAGCACAGCACAGCACAGCTGGTGGCAGTGGCTGCTGTCACCCACGGCCTCTTGCACAACCCCGAGCACAGCAGGGTCATGGTGTGACTCAGGGCCGGCCTCACCCCAGCCCCGGGCACCTCCTGGGCCCCACGGGGCTCTGTGGCCCCAATGTTTGTGTTCCCAGTGCATCACCCCACGGTTTCCAGGCAGGATCCTTCCCCCTGTCCCAGGGACACGGCACCCACCCTGGCAGCTGTGTGGGATCCACCCAAAGCCAGCACGTTATGCAAACATCCCATTATTCCCCAGAACTGGCCCCAAGCCTTTCCTTCTGCTTTCATCCACCCAGGCCTCCTTCACACACACACACACACACACACACACACACGCTGAGCCCAAGGGAAAGCTCTGCCCGGTCAGCTGAGATTCCCAGCATGGATACCAGCTGGTTTATCAGGGAAAAGCAACACTGGGCCCTGTGGGGTTACTGCACTCCACCATGGGGCAGCCAGCTCAGACACTCCAGAGAATCCCAGAATGGCTTGGGTTGGGAGGGATCTTAAAGCTGATGTTGCTCCACCTCTGCCATGGCAGGGACACCTTCCACTGTCCCAGGCTGCTCCAAGCCCCAGTGTCCAACCTTGGGCACTGCCAGGGATCCAGGGACAGCCCCAGCTGGAGAAGATGAGGTTGACCATTGCTCTCTCCCAGTGCAGCTCCTGGTTTGCACCAAGGGTGGAACAAGTTCCTCCCCTGTGTGAGCACAGAGCTCAGCCCCTGCCCATGACACAGTGTTTCCAGCAGCCCAGGGCCTGCTGCCAAACGCTCTTGGCTCCTCCAAGCCTCTGCCATGATTTCTCGTTTAACCCTGTAATTATGTTGGCTAACTCCAGCCAGCTATCTCAAGATGCAGCTTGTTGGGAAGTTACCACCAAACGAAGCACTGTCAGCTCCAGGTCACATCCTGACCTCCTTGGTCTTCCTCCTCCTCCTCCTCCTCCTCTCCCAGCTTGCACCAGTGTGACTGGTAGCCCCAAAACCCCAATTTCCTCATCTGTAACCGAGTCATCTGCATGGGCTGCTCACTCCTGTGTCTGCAGCTGGTTTGCTCAATATTGATATGACATACCTCTCCTATTTGACTCTGCCTGAAGTACAGGATTTCCAGGCACAAATGACAGATGAACAAGTTTCCAGCACTTTCCCAGGCTGTAATCTCATGTACATGTGTCTGTCACCAGGCTGGGCCATCTCCAGCTGAACTGGATTTCATGGAGAGCCTGGGACACAGCCACTCCTCAAAGCCATCCCCACTGGGGGATCCCACGGTCCTGCTGGGTTTCAGGGCACAGGGACAGTTCCTGCTGGAAAACTCCCTGGGAAAGGCTTCCAGTCACACTGGCACTCCTGAAAGGATGCATTTGAAAAGCCTGACACTGATGGGACCTTGTCTTTGCTTACCAGGAGGAGGTACCTTGGCAGCAATCACTCAAAGCCAGAACCAGGGTTTGGTTTTCCACTACAGGACAGAGCTCAGGACACCAAGGAAAAACCCTAAAAATACATTTCCATCCCCAGGTTTGCACATTGAGGTTAACTAAGATACAAAGAGAAATCTGTAGCCTTCATTTCCATTCCAAATTCCTTTAAGGATATCTGTGCCATCACTCCTATTTGTAAATGGCTCATTTTCAATGACAACACAATCCGGATTTGGAACTCAGTGCCCTGGATCCAGACACGGGAGCTTGGGCAACCCTGACACCTCTGCCTCATTTCTGTAATAAAGGTCATTAACAACACAGATCCTGCTTGGATTGAAAACACGGGGAAACTGCAGGAGCTGGTTAGGAAGCTCCCTGCTAAAAACTTTCCCAAAGCAGCCTTCATTTTTTAATCTGCATGCACAACCCCTGCCAGCCCACAGTGCTCGAGGTGCAGAGCAGGGCAGGCAGGAGATGGGCATGCAAATGTTTGTCTGTGCTGTGACAGCCCATGCAGCTGCCTGCAGACAGCTCAGGGATGCACACAAACCCCGGCTGCCTGCGTGGTTTTTCTCCGGGCTGAGCTGCAGAGTGAGAGATTTTGACATCTCCTAAATTCC
Source organism: Pycnonotus jocosus (assembly GCA_013400435.1). Lineage (NCBI taxonomy): Eukaryota > Metazoa > Chordata > Aves > Passeriformes > Pycnonotidae > Pycnonotus > Pycnonotus jocosus. Next base: position 102,083 of record VWYP01016427.1, read on the forward strand.
TGCACACAGCTGAGCTGCCCAGGCTGCCACAGCGACTGCAGGAAAGGCACCAGATCCACTCCAGGAGGAATGCTGGAGGCAGGATGGGAAGAGAAACCATTTCAATGAACTAATCTGCAGGGAGTTGCAGGGAGTTCACATGAGTCATGCGGGTGGGGATGGCGATGTCTGGCCAAGGCGATAAGTGGATCCCCCCACCTCCCACACACAGGGTGTTATTCAGACATCACCTGATCTTCCTGGTGACTGCAGAGCCTCGCAGAACCGGGCCCTTTGTTCCTGGGAATCACGGGAGGCACCCTCAGCATCCTTCCCCCGTGAACCCTGCCCCAAACACGGAGCCAGCCCCTGTCTCTGCAGGGATGGAGGCAGGGATGGATCCCTGCTTTGGCCAGGACAGCTGGGCAGACACCAGCAGCTAAAGATCATCCCTGCTACCATCTTCTCACATCCTGCAGCACTGTCTGTGCCATTAAACTGATATTAAGGATGATAAACTGATATTCAGTGCTCAGGGATGCACTGCCAGGGGGAGCTGCTCCGTGCCAAGCTGCTGGAATCCATCTGCCACCTCCTGAGCCCCAGGGCAGGGCCAGCAGGGCAGGGAGGGCTCAGTGGGGTCTGACAGGCTCAGCTTCCCCCACCCCACCCCGCAGCCCCATTCCCTGAGCATCCCCAGCAAAGATTCCTGAGATAGCCCGAGTTTGACATCATCCGTGGCAGCAGGCACAGGCTCCCCGGGCTGATGAAAGGGAACATTATCCCTGTTTACAGGGGGAGGAATTCCAGCCTCCATCAGCAGCCTGGACCTGCAGCGACAAGCCCAGGGCAGCCTGGCCCTGCATGGGACTCAACCAAACCAGTGCAGAGGGCAGAGCCACCAAGAGCCCCAAACTGGTCCCAGAATGGGGCTGTGGGAGGGAGAGTGACAGTGCTGGACAATGTGGACAATGTTGAGAGCCACAGCAGCACTGTCAGAACAGTTATTAGATTTTAGTTCATAGAATCCCAGACTGGTTTGGGTTGGAAGGGACCTTCAAGCTGATCCCATTGCAGCTCCATGGGCAGCGACACCTCCCACTAGCCCAGCTGCTCAGGTCAGATCACTGCTGTGTTTTTCTTAGTTTTGAGGTTTTGATCAGCCTTCAGTGCCCTAAACTCAGCTCTCTTTCCAAGTGTACCTGTTGACTTCTTTCCTTGTGATGTGTTTGAACTTAATGAGCTTCTGTCTGTGAAGAAATATAAAATTCACTTAAGGAATTGTAGTTAATCCTTGATTTTCAAGGCTCCAATTTCTTTTAATGTGAGGTCAGGATTGTGAAGGGGGGGTCAGATCCAGCTCTGCCATACCCAATACAGTGGGAATCCTCAGAACTGCCTTTCTACACACATTATTTTTAGACAGGAAAACATCAAAATTCAAGATCACTCTTAAATGTGCCTGAATATTCACTAACTGCATAAATGAAATTGTCCAGGATTCTTTTGATACCACAGTGCTTAAAATATCTTTAAAGCACTGTACCAGCAGCACTGGAAGCAACTCACAAACTGACAGTGGATATAATTTAAGTGTCCTAAATTCTTTATCATTTAAAACTGTTCTGTAGTGTTGGAACAACCCACAAATACTAAATGGCAAAGGCAATTTTTAAATTTGTATTTTCTTATGGTTTTGGGTTGTTTTTTTTTTTCATTTACTGAGGGGCAGAAATCCCAGACTTTTCTGAAGGTGTTTTGTTGGGAGTCAGAGCACAGGTGAAACACTTGAGGAGTGTTCTGCCATCCCATCACAGTGGCACTTGGAGCACATGATGCTTCCTACCCCAACTCCTAAAAACGCCTCCAAGCAGCAGCTGGTCCCACACACAGCGAGACGTGCCCCATCTCTGGCACCATCCAAGATGTTACAGTGCCACCTTCAGTCTGAAATACGGGAGGAAAATCCCTTGAAAAGCCAGCCCTGCCCCAGGGAGCCTGCCCAGGAGAGCCTGGTGGCTGCCACATCAACACCCACAGTGAATCCCTGTCCTGGCACTCATGGACAATATTTAAAGGTTTCCTTGCTCTGTCCTTCTGCATTCATGGGATTTTGCTCAGACAGGTTGAGGTTGGCGAGTTCCCATCCCTGGAAGTGTCCAAGGGCAGCTTGGGGCACCCTGGGGCAGTGGGAGGTGTCCCTGCCATGGCAGGGCTGGCACTGGGTGGGATTTAAGGACCCTCCCAACCCAACCCAATCTGGGATTCTAGGAACACAGAAAGCTTGAGAAACAGATGAACCAGGCCCCACCCAAATTATCCCTAAAAAACACCTTAAATGGGGACAAACCCCACTTCTGACTCTTCCAGCAGCATTTAAAACAGGTCTGCTGGAGAAACAGATTAATCCTATTTCACACCCAGATTTTAGGGCAGAAAAGGAAGTTTCAATGTTAAAGGACACTGGAAAGGAATTGATTTTCAGAGTCAGCTTTGCCAAATGGCTCCTCAGGAATACACAGACTGCAGAGGATTCCAGGGCACAGCAGCCTGAGCCAGGATGGAGACAGAGCACTGAGGTGAAATCCAGATTTCCTGCCTATCCCACACTCATGCAGCTACACCCCAAATCCCTCAGCCCTCACTGAGAGCTGCTCTTAGATCTTCATTTAAAACTGGCTCAGGAAATGCAAAACCCCACCAGCTACAGACACACTCCAAACCTCTACCTAGAGCACATGGTTACATAAAATTGCATCTGCATGAGACACTCTGGCTATGCATAATTTATCCCTACTCCCATCCACACACAGTAATTAGCCCTTGCTGACACTTAATGAATGGGAATTCTCATAAAAGTTCTCCAGTTTTTGTGCTTCATGCAAACACATTCAGTGACTAATTTCTGGTTCTTCTCTAATTCGAACCGTTCAGCTGAAATAATGAATTGGCTGCCAACTGAAACTTCCTTTAAACTGGGTTTAACAACAACAGAAACACAGCACAAAAATCATCTTTTTAGAAGGAAAAACACGACCAAAAAAAAATAAATTTGCCTTTTAGGAGCAAAAGCCCTTCAGAAGTGCAGTGCTTCCCCCTGAAGTCATGAGTGCTGCGGGGGGATAAAGGAAGGGAGCAAAATGCTCAGGCAGGCTGGAAAGCAGCAGTGATGCACTTGGTTATCTCAGTGTGCTAATCCTCTGTCAGGTGACTGCTCACAAGATTTCCCTAAGCCCTCATTACTGAGGGAGAAATCCAGGAGTGGGACGGACACTTTGGTGACCCCAAAAGAACACGTTTGACCTCGGAGAGGGCTCGGGGGGGGGATTTGCAGACCCACCCCAAGGGAGGTGGCACCTGACAGCAGAGGAGCTGGGAGGGGAGGCAGCCAAGGGTTCTGCTCTAAAGAAATCACACTGAAATGGTATAAATCAACCAGCTTTTGCTCCCCAGCCAGAAGACACAAATTAGTGACTAGGCTTTGGATCTAATTCCAGGAGCTCTGAACCTGCAGCTTGGCAGGGATGAGGCTTTTAATTCTCTCATTAAAAGCCCTTCCAATTGAGTAGACATTAATTGTAGTTTTTCACAATACTGAGCTCAAATCATATGACAACAAAATCCTACAAGTCAGCTGGAGATATTTATACCAGGATGGGTTATAACCTGTTGGTTGTGCTTCAGACACTTCCACCAGCTTGAAAATACTCTCCTTAAATGTGAATTTAAGGCAGAAGAGGTTCTCTTCCCCTGATCCAAGCCATGGGGAGTACCTGGCTGTCAGCACTCACTGTCACCTACTCCAGCACACACACAGAGTGCTCGGGAGGCTGGGAAGTCACAGCTACATTTAAAAATTAAATTAAATTAAATACAATACAGAGCACTGCATCCAATCTTCCACTGGATTGGTCTAATCTAGGGGAAAAAAAAACCAAAGCAAATCTGCAAACTCACCTTGATCATTTCTGCCACATAACTCTCTGGTCCTGTGTATTCTGTGGAATCTTTGACTTTCACTAAGACAATAAAGCACAAATAGTGCCACATGTTGTGCTCTTCCTTGATGTGCTCTTCAAAGGTGACTGTCTTGTTGTCAAACTTATCTCTCTCCAAACCTGTGAGAGGGACACAGGGAGAAGAACCCTGAGTGGTTTTTTGCCAGTTGGGGACCAGGAGAATCAGCTCAAGAACAAAATTGATTGCTAAAATCTGCTGCATTTCTGGAAGTCATTCTGAAATGGGCACTGAATAGCAGGATAAAATCTGACAAATACCCAGAACAGGAAGGGAAAGAAGGGGAGAAAGAAGGGGAAAAAGAAAGAAAGGGAGAAAGAAAGGGAGAGAGAAAGAAGGAGAGAGAGAAAGAAGGAGAGAGGAAAGAAGGAGAGAGAGAGAAAGAAGGAGAGAGAGAGAAAGAAGAAGAGAGAGAGAAAGAAGGAGAGAAAGAAGAGGAGAAGGAAGAAGGGAAAAGAAGAAGAGAAAAGAAAGAAAAAGAAAAAAGATCAGACAAGAAAGAGAAAAGGAAAAAGAGGAGAAAGAGCAAAGTGTAATGAGTACTGCTTATATTTATTATACATAACAGAAAAAAAAAATCTGTTAAAAAAGGCAACAACCCTGTAGAGCAAGCAGTGTGTTGGATTTCATAACACACCTCCTATTTTTAGGCAAACTGATAGCAAAAGCAAGGTTTGCTCTGCAGCAAACTCCCAAAGGTTATCCTGTCAGGCTGTGTTATGCAACAGGGCAGGACCGTGTCAGGCACCCACAGCACCTCCATCCCCAACCTGCTGCTGGGAAAAGCTTCCACAGGCAGCGCTCTGCACGCCTGGAAAAAGGGACTGCTCCTAAAAATCCCTCCTGTCCCAACAGGAAACTGTTCTTCGAGGCAGAGGAGAAGCAAGAATTGAAGCCTTGAGGAAAAAAACGGTGTCCTGAGCATTCCCCATCTGCTCCTGCTGCCAAGCTGCAGTGCACGTGGTACCCAGGAACATGAACTGGCTGAGGAATGCAAGGAGGAACAGCCAGGAATTCAAGGCTTTTTTCCTCTGTGAGTTTGAGCTATCCCTGGCTCACCCAGAGTAACCCCTGCTTGTGAAGGGTGTCTCCACACTTACCACAAATAAAGCAAGTGGTTTTCAAAATTTCTTCCTTCTTCTGTTTTTCGCTCCTTAAATCAGCAAAAGTGTCAATGATCACCCCAAAGATCAGGTTCAGGACAATAATGATGACCATGAAGAAGAACAACAGATCATAGATCACTCTAGCAGCAAAGAGAGGCTCCTGCAAGACAGATTTTTTAATTATTAACAGCCCAATTAGGTACACATCTCACCCTTATTTACCACCCTGCCCCACACCGCTTTCCCTGAGATTCTCCTCTGCTGATGCTCTCCAAGGGGAACTCACAACTCACAACATTAAATGAAACTAAAGTGCAAAACTAAAATGCAAAAAACCACTGAAAGAAAAGCCAAATTAGTCAGTGTGAGATCTCTCCAGAGCTGCTCTTCCTGTGTCCAAAATTCTGGACTTTTCTTACTTTCACAAGAGAAAAAACTCTTCTCTCACACACTGAAATTTGTCCTCACCCCTCCCTGAAGCCCTTCCAAATTACATCCTTGATATATGCAGTATATCAACAGAGGATCAGTGTGGACCATAAAGTCTTTTACTGGAATTTAATCCCATTAATTGCATTTAACAGCCATGTAAATGAACACTAAGCTGGACTTTTGAGCCCACATTCCACATTTACTGCAGGCCTGAAAACCCCAAATATCCAACCCCCATTTTCACAATCATCCTGCCAGTCAAGTGCCAAACTTAGTGTGAGCCCAGAGATGTTCAGTGTGACTCCAGGGATGTTCAGGGTGAGCCCAGGGATGTTCAGGGTGACCCCAGAGGTTCAGTGTGAGCCCAGAGATGTTCAGTGTGAGCCCAGGGATGCTCAGTGTGAGCCCAG
>VWYP01016427.1:116488-139361 GCA_013400435.1 Pycnonotus jocosus
CCCAAAACACCATTTACCCCAGGTTGATGCAGAACGTGAGACACCTCTTTCTAAAACCTGACCTCAAAAATTTTTGTCTTCAAGCAACTGGTTCCTCAAGAGACAAAAAAAGCAAGATCCCCCAAATTTCACAGCCCTTCTGCAAGCACATTCTCACAGAACTCGTGTCTGATGGCAAGATCCTCACTCAGGGCTTTTTTCCCCCCCTGCTCCCAAATTCAGGCAGCTTAGGAAATATTACTCTCATCTGACTACCACAAGCAGCCATTTAATCTTGTTCCAAATCACTGCAGATTAATAAAGACAGCAGAGGATGGATGGAAATTAAAAGTTAATAAGCGTAAAGTTGAACAGCTGTTTTGGCTGCCTGGGGGCACTCTGGGCTCCTGGAGCTGTCACACAGCACAAGGTGCAGAGCTGGGAATGGAGGCACGGAGAGGGGACAGAGGAAAGGTGCAACAGCTTGTTTAGGAGTGACTGATCTAAAATGTAAATGAGATTTATTGTGTCACCTCAGGGCACAGCAGGGCTTGGGCCACAGGCTCCCCTCTCCTCCCCAGGGACAGAGAGAGGCTGGCAGCAGCATCCCTGTCCTGGCACATGGAGCTAAGGGTGGTCACTCATCAACTTCTGCACCCAACCTGACCCCAGAGCCCTGCTGGGAGCACAGGGATTCCCTACACAGCCACAGGCAGGAGGAACACGCAACCAGCAGGAAGTTCTCCCTGTCTCTGGAATTCTCAGCACTCCAGGACCGAATTCCAGGCATCCAGTTTTGTTTCTGCTCCTCAAGTCAGAAGTTTTACAGCTTCTGCTACTGTCAGATGCTCATCAGCTGCTCAGTTCACCGTGTCTGAGCAATTCAAGACACTGACAACTTCCCCCAAACAGTCTGTTTGGAAGAGGCTTTTTTTTTTAAAGCTAAATATAAGATACACACATATTTATTTATTTTACTTTTTAGATCCTAACCAGGAGAGGAAGAGGCTTTATCAAAACGTTACCTGATAAATAAAGAATTTCAGATATGTAGGGTAGGGCATCTTCAAAATGCCAAACAATGCCCTCCTCACAGTCTGTGATCTCAGGGAACTCATTTAACCAGCAGCTTTCCTGGCAGCCATAAATCCAGAGCTTTTAGCTTGGGATCTTTGCAATTCGAGACAGAAATTCAGTTGCCCTTTGTGCTTGCTAGAACCTTCCAGGCAGGATCTGGGTTGTCCCTGCTCTGGGGACACTGGGTGTGACACAGAGGAACAGCAGCCACACCTGATGGCAGAAGGTGAAACTGTTCCTATTGTCCCTCTCAGGAATTTGGTCTGAAATATCCCCCTGAGAGGCTTTTCCAGGATGCAAACCTCGCAACATAAAGGAAAAGCTCCTGCCTGGACATTCCCATCGTTCTGCACGTGATGCACACGACATTGCTGAGAACATCCCTGAGGATTTCCCAACTGCTGCTGCCAGCCCTGCCCTGCCCTGCCCTGCCCCGGGGAGAGGCTGGATCTGCTCTGGGAGCCTCACACAGCCCTGCCTGGGAGCACAGCAGCTCCCATGGAGCTGTCCCTGAGCAATCCCACGGTGTTATCCCATGAATTTGTGGCAGGAATTCCCCCCGTGGGAATGCTCTGCTCCCTAATCCTCCACAGATCCCTACTGGTCACCTCCCCTCTTGCCAAGGCAGGATAATGTCACCCACTCCCAGCACTCAGAGGGGTCCTGGAGCACCAGGAAAAGTGTGGAAAACACCATTAATCATCTGCAAGCTCAAGGAAAGCAACACAGTCACCATTTCACTTATTTTTAGCTCAATCCTTAATTACAGGACCTTAAAACAAAGTAGAACAGTCCAGCAATCAAAGGTGGATGTTTGCCTTGGGGAATTTTTTCCCCTAAGAAAAAGCAGGGCTCTACATTTTCCTTCAAAACGCCTCAAGAAAGGGTAAGAGAACAGCACAATTTAAACCAAGGCAGTTTAAAAAGCCAAATTCTGCTCTCCAACCCTCACTGATGTAAACAGCAGTGCACAGACACCCGTGGGGAGGGCACAATTTGGCTCGTGACACCTCACATGTTTGGGGTTTTTTTTAGGTGAAATATCAGTACCTCCTCGAATTCCTTTGAATGGGTAGAAAAATGCCACGAGCAGGTTCATGAGGACAGCCAGGTTAAAGGAGATGCTGCTCCAGAAGGACATGTTCCGAGCACACCAGTACAGGAAAGGCTGAGCTGCAAAAGAGAAAATCGTTTCTTTTTCATGGAGGCTTTAGTAAAAATAAGAAGTCTCTATTTAAAAAGAAAAAAAAAATCACCGCCAAAACAAATTTGTTTTCAGTTTGCCCAAAAGCACAGCATCAAAAGTAATAATATTCATTATTCTATTTAATTATCCTTCATCTTGGGGGCCCTGCAAGTCTCCTAGGTGGTGTTTTAAGGCAAAGGATCCCTGTTTCAAACATGGTTTAGCAGCAGCAAGAGAACAAGCTGAGAAACTGCAGAGATCAAGCACTTGAGGCTTCCCCTAACAATTTATTTTGTACTCAGGGTCACACCAAGAACAATTTGGAGGAGGAAAACGAGCAGTGAGCTCCAGCCCCATCCCTCTGTGTTCTGCTGCTGCCAGCAGCTCACCTGCACCAGCCAGTGCCACCTGTAAACTCATTTTCTGCTGAGAACAGCCCAAAAATAACCCCAGAACAATCAGGGGATGAAGCTCCCTGGCCTTCCCTCTGCTCTGGGGGCAAAGGACTCAGCACATCTGCACAGAGCTCAATGCACAGCCCAACAGCACATTTCAATCCTGAATGTTACACAGAAATACTTCTCCAAAAGACTCCTGATTTTAATAATCCCTGCAGCCAGAAGCAAGAGGCAGAAAGCACAAAGATTCCTTTGCTGAAGTGGTGGTGAACCCCAAGGAGCTGCCTTGCAGTAATTCCCTCTGCATCCAGGCAAAATCCCCCTGATTTTAGCTCCTGGAGGCTTCCTGCACAGCAAATTGGGTACTCCTGAAATCTAGAGTAGTGAAAAAAAAATCCATTAAAAATGCTCTCAAAGAAGGGAAAGGACTGCTTTGGCCTGGTGGAAGGAGGCAGCGTGTTTAGACAGCAGAGAGCAAAGAAAAAGCTCTCAGTAAAATTCAGGAACAAGCTGAAAATGCAGACTTTGGGCTGAGGGGTGATTTATCACCTGCAGCAGTTCTGAGCCTTGCAGTGGCCACCACCTCTCTCCAGCAAATCCCCTCCTCTAACACCCCCAGATAACAAAGGGGTAAAGAATTCCACAATTTCTCCATGTCCTCAATTTCCTCTTAGCTGGATAACCAGGTTTAATTAATTTATATGAAATTATATAAGGGTGATTATAAAGGGCCAGGTTTAACTTTACACCTTCCTTTGGGGAAGGACACTGACTGTGTGCAGTGCTTCTGCCTGGCTTTAGCAGCTCATTTCCATTCTTAATTAACAATTAAGAGGCTTCTGGCGCTCAGATTATGGGCCAGCACCATGAGCTGAAGGGAGAGGTACGTGGGTCTTTATTTTAGAAGTCTTTTTGAAGGTTGATAAACTCTTAACTGGCATCACATGGGCACACACAGCACTGCCAGAGGTCACAGCTCCAACACAAACTCTGCTGAAAATGTGAGAAACAACTGCACAAATGCAAAACATCACACAGAGGCCAGACAAGAGCTGGATGTTAGACAGAATAAATGATCCTTGTTTTTTAAAGACAAAAAAAATCTTGTCCACTCCTGCAGGTGGATCTTGGCTAATTGGTGGTGTGTTATTAATGATGGATGCCTTCACAGCTTGCTTGGAGACAGCCTCAAAGACAAAGTGACTCCAGCAACAAAATCTAACAGAATATATGGATGCTGTTGAAGTTGCAATTTGTTTAGGGTGTCACACTCCCAGATTTCTTGCAGAGCTCTCAGATTTTTGGAAGCAGTCCCACATCTGCTCCAAGAGGGGGTTCCAGACCAGTCCTGCTCTTGCAGTAAAAAAAAAATTATGCAGTTTGCATAAAACCTGGAGTGGAGCTGATGCAGGGGAGGGGAGCAGCAGTGCTGTGAGATGGCAGGGGGTGACTGGAGCAGGAAGGACCTGCCTTATCTCACATTTATCTGACATTTCACTGCTGCTCAGGTCTCAGCACTGCCCACTGAGCCTCAGTGCAGCACTCAGCCTTCAGCAGAACAAGAACAGAAATATCAAGCAAATGAGCCAGAAGGTTTACTGGGGGACATGGTGGCACTGTGTGAATTAAATTATCATTTTAAGGGATTTCCAAGCTGCCAGTGGGAACCTCAGAGGGAAAATGAGTGCTTGAAAACACCTGTGTTCAGACATTTTAGCAGCACAGGGATGGAAGGGACTTGTCAACCTGTCAGCCAAAAAGGGATGAATTCTACTTTACCAATGCTGAGAAATCCACCTTTAAGTCGTTCTTTAGAGATGCCCTAAATGTGCAGAATCTTTATGGTTGGAAAAGATCTTTACAAGCACCAAGTTCAAACTTGCTGCATTCCCCAGCTCTAATCCCCTGCATCCAGCACAGGCCACTGCTGTCTCCAACTGGGTCCTTCCTGTTTCCTCCTCATTTCAGCCACTCCTCCACACATTTGCTCCTCCCTGCTGGATCTCAAGAACAATGACCCATCTCAAGAAGGATGACCCATCTCAGAAAGGATGACCCATCTCAGAAAGGATGACCCATCTCAGAAAGGATGACCCATCTCAGAAAGGATGATCCCAGCACCCTGGCACCCTGCAGAAGAGCAGCTCTTGCACACAATTATCCAGGCTGCTGCCACCCTGGGGAAGCACCTGCTGCTCATCCAAATGGGTTTCAAATCCCCAAATCCTGAGCTCGGCGCTCCGCCCCACGTGGAGCAGCACTGACCCACCTCGCAGTTTCTTCTGCCAGTTCATCTCGTTGAAGAGGTCCTCAGACTTGAGGAAGAAGTCGTTGATCTTGCTGCCCTGCTCGTCCCTCTCCGTGGTGTAGTAGATGCGCAGCTTGGACTCCTTGGTGAGGAACTCGCAGATGCTGGGCACGGGGAACACGATCTGCTCCATGGTGCGGTCCGACCTGACAATCTGCACAGCGGCCTCGTCAGCCCTCCCCAGCCTCTGAATGCTTTCATTCCCTGCCTTTCTGCCTGCTTTGCTCCCCCTTTCAAACCAGCTACGTGCAGACATGGTTCCAAAGAACAGCAGCTTTGATTTGATTTAATTTACCTTTCAGAGCAGGGCTACAATCAGCTCCAGAATTGTAATTTCTATGCTGGGGTCTTATTCTGGCTGTACTGGCCTTAGCTGGGATTTCCAAGGGACCCAGAGAATCCTGCATCAGGGATTTCCAAGGGATCCAGAGAATCCTGCACCAGGGATTTCCAAGGGACCCAGAGAATCCTGCACCAGGGACTTCCAAGGGACCCAGAGAATCATGAACCAAGGATTTCCATGGGACCCAGAGAATCCTGCACCAAAGCTGGGATGGAATTCAGAGCAATGTGGTGGCCCAGTTCAAGACTGTTGGCAAATTTGAGCCATGGCCAAGTACAAGGCTAACAGTTATAGTGGTACTGCTTATTAGAGAGTTTTGTGAAGTTGTAGAGTCATGGACTGGTTTGGGTTGGAAGGACCTTAAAGCCCATCCAGTGGGACACCTGGGACACCTTCTACTGCTTCAGGCTGCTCCAGGCAGGCCTGGGACACTTCCAGGGATGGGGCAGGCACAGCATCTCCAGGAAATCTCCATATTTGTGAACATTTTACTTTTACAAAGCTCTTAGATGGCACACGAGGCCAAACTGTCATTTGAATCCAGAAAGAGTGGCACAAGCTATCACAAACTTTCTGGATTCAGCAACAGCACCGGCCAAAATGTAACAGAAGCGAAGCCACACTTCCTCCTGCCAAGAGAGCTCTGCTCAGCTCCATCCCCGAGCCCACACATGACAGCTCAGGAATAGCTCCCCCCGCCACTGCCAGGGAATTAAAGAAATAACTCTGCCTCTGTGCTCTGCAGCAGAGACAACAGTCCACACACACACCGAGAGCCAGGCAGAGCCGTGACAGCAGCATGAAGAACGCTCTGGGGCTGCCCTCCCTGGTGCTGCCCCAGCAGGCTCAGCCCCTGTGCGTTCCCGTACCTCGATCTGCGCCGTGTGCTTGGCGTAGAACTCCAGCGCCTCGTCCCCCTCGATCTGACCCCCTGGCTTCAGCATGTTCTGCAGCTCTTTGTTGTGACGAGCCAACTAAAATAAAGGAATGCACAGGGAGTGGGAGACACCAGATGTCTCTCTGTGATATTCAATTTCTGATTTTTTGGCGTAAAAAAAGAAATAGTACGCAGTCAGCTGCTAGGAAAGGGCAAAGTTGACAGAAGGCTTGTTCTGTTCCAACCAGACACCCTGCAGCTCTATTTTGGGAGCAAGTCAGAATGATTCAAATATGTATTTCTTTAATGCCAGTGTTGTACTCCTCTTTTCCCCATCCTCTCCCACCCTTTGCCTGGAATCTTTCTGATCACACAGAAATTCACGTTCGCTCTCTGTCCTTCTACACCACCCTAACCCAAAGGTGTGCTCATCACCCAAGGATCCAGGCAGGGATAAAGAGAAAATCTGCCTCAGCTGAGCAGCAGATGTACAGAGCACTGCTCCAAAGATGCTGCTGGATGCTCCAAATGCACCCTGCAGCACAGGGAGGGTCTGTGTGCTCAGATGCTGGAGGAACAAGAAGTCTCCAGTGCAGTCAGAGATGTAGCACCAATATATTAAATGGATTTAGATGTATTTTTCTCCCCTTTGGTTTTTTACCTTTCAAACACACATTGTATCAACACAATGGCTCTGCTTGGCTCCAGCAGAGAGAGAAATGTGGCAAGGATTGAGATTTCTGATTACACTTTAATTGATCTGTGAGTAGAATTTCTTTGGGAGTATAAAGTAACCTTTGATACAGCTGAAAAATAATACACTGCTGCTCACTGCTGCCAAGAATTGAGCCATGTGTCCTCAGGAACTCAGTCCAGAACCTGCCTGCTTCCCACTATAAAAAGAAAACTCCCCAAATTTTCTTGTATTGTACTATTTTTGTTTCTGATGAAAATTCGGGTTTGCTCTGATAACAGCAGTGAGTCAGTCTCAGAGATGAGCCACAAAAACATTCCCAGGGAAAAGCAGACTCTGGCTTTGCCCAGTTTGGGACTGGCAGTGAAACTCTACCTGGTGAGCCAAGATATAAATGTTGTGCCCCACGTTCCTCGGAGACGCCGCGACGTCTTCCCCGTTCTCTCCGTCCTCAAACTCCACCTCTCCCTGCAGATAAGCCTTCTTGATCACCTCCACCTGGAGAAGGAGACACAGGCAAGGAGAGGAGGCTCAGGAAAAGGGTGGGAGCTGCTGAGGGCACTCCCAGGGATGGGAATGGGAGCGGAGCAGGGACATTCAAAGGGAGGTCAGTGGCTTTCTCAGCATTCAGGATAAACTGAACTCAGCTTCAGCCCAGCTCACTGGCACAAAAAACCACACTCAGGTTTCTCTGGAGCTAACAAACATATTCCAGGCCACTCTCTCTGCACCTGTGTCACACTGTGAGCTCAGTTCCAATGCAGCCCCGAGCACTGGCAAAAGTCAATGGTGTACTTGCTGTCTCCTGCTCGTGTTTTCATCAGTTCACACAATAACCAGCCCCAAAACCCTGCTATGGCTTCCTGGACAGCTCCTGGGGCTCAAGGAATTGTCATTTCTCTGTCTGCTGTGCAAATGAACAGTCAGGAGCTCGGCAGTGATCCCAGGACTCACCAGCTCCTTGGGCCTCATGTTGTAGAGGATCCTCTCAGCGTTCTCACTGTCGTGCCTGCTCTCCATGATGGCCAGGAGCAGCTTGGAAGCATTGTTCTGAGGGGAGGGAAAAGCAATGGAATCGCTGCCAAGGGCCAAAACATGAGGGTACCCACCCAGCTTGATTGGCACCACTGTGCTGCCAGAGCGGCTCCAGGGACACAAACCCCACAGGATTGTGCCAGCCAGCCCAGGGCTCTCACAGCCTCACCTCACCAAGCCCTCCCTCTCCTCTAATTATCGACCTATACAACTTAACAGGATTTTTTAGCAGTTTATTCCCCAAATCCTGCTCATTGAGAGACATCAAATTAACCCCAGCCAAGGTTTAAATTTCTAGAAACGCTGCTGTTTCATGCTCGTGCTGTTTTGGTTTGGTTTCAAGATACTGCAGCATCACCACAAGCCCTGAGCTCCCAAATGGTGCAGCTCAGCTCTGCTGAGGATGCTGCTGATTAAATCAAGGGACAGCCAGGGCTGAAGACAGACGTGCTTTGCTGCTTTTAGCTGAACTCACTCTGCAGTCTGCTCACGCCAAGGAACACAGGGAGGAAATGGGAAACTACCACAAGGCACCAGACTACTTTAATACGAACAATTAAGATTAAAATCCATCATGCCTGACAATAAAACCCAATAGAAGTATTTAATTTTGAAGTATAACGCTAATCGAGCCTAAAAGCATTTTTTATTTACAATAATAAAAAACCCACATTACCCATAATAATGGTGTGAGTCGGCAACGGAAAACAAGGAGACACTGCAGTGTCAGGCAGGGCAAGAAGTCAGAAAGGAAATATTTCTCAAGCACAGGCTGAAGCAAGAGAGCTCTGGGACTGCTGTTGCTGGAGGGGAACCTGCTCCTGTGTTTTTGTGTTTTGAAACCAGCACCAGGGCTAATTATTTCAGCATTAACATGGACAGCCCTAAAGAACTGTTGATGATTTAATGCCAATTAAACAACACCAATAAAGCGTTAGGAAATTATTGCAACACGAGGAATTTCACTTCCATTGCCCACATAAAAGCTCGGCAACAAGAGAACAGTTTTCATCAGCTTTAGATTTTTTACAGGAAGTAATTTTAGGATTCCTCAGCATATTCTGAGTGCCTGCATGTCCCATCTGAGAACTTGGTGGCTCCACGTCATCATTTAAAAGATGAAATACCTGTGACAAACAATCTTAGGGCACTGCCTGCAGCTCACTGATGTGTATAATTTCTGGGCAGTTGTGAATATTGGGATTTAACAAACACCCACATAATTCCAACAATGAAATGATGTTTGATCTCAGTGTTAAATGTGCTTCACACAGAGCATTCACTTGCCTTCAGCTCCAACACGAGGTCCATCCTCTTCTTTCCCAGAGGGTTGATGTCATTGAGAATTAATGCTGTGATGATGTCAATGCCGTTGGACTCGTGAGTAGCAATGCAGTTCTGTCCAAAGAAAAGTCATCAGCCTTCTCACTAATTGCCTGCACTACAAACACAGCCCGGGCTGGTGACCCTGCCAGAGCAGCAGAGTCCCCTCTGTCATCACCTCGTGGGCTGCCCAGGATGGATAACTGAACTGAGAGCTCCAGGCAGGGCAACAACAAAAGATGAAGGAATTTTGTTCCAAAGTGCTTTTCCTCTCCTCAGCCATGGTCCTGCTGGAGCCCCTGGCCTCAGGAAGCATCAAGAGCCACAGCTGATAAATGAAGCATTTCCATGCCAGAGGGTGCAGGCTGGAGGAACAGTGTTTTGCTGAGATTAGGGAGAGTTTTCTTTGTTATGAACGTGCCAATCAACACCTACTTCAGCGCTGCTGCCTACACAAAGAAGGGCAATTTCGGTAACCTCCTGCCCAGCCCTCAGCCCTGCTTTTGGAATGGTCTGGAACCAAAATGTACAAACAGCAGCTTGCTGGCTTCAAAATCCACACACAGCCCTGCTCTAAACACCTCCAGGGTTTTATTCCACCTGGTGCTGAGAGCAGAGGGACACTGACAATTCTCCCCCAGGCGTGCAGGGCCTCACACATTCTCTTGCAGAGATAAGAAAGACAGAAAAATCACATTCCAGCCTTTCAGGACAATATTATGGTTCAATTAATGAGGAAATGGGGAGAATAAGCAGAAACTGGCACAAGGTGCCCAGAGAAGCTGTGGAAGTGTCCAAGGCCAGGTTGGATGGAGCTTGGGAGCAACCTGGGACAGTGGAAGGTGTCCCATGGCAGGGGGTGGCACTGGATGATATTTAAGGCCCCTCTAACCCAAATCATTCTGGGATTATATGAAGTACAGAAATTCCCCACTCTCCCTGCCCAGTCTAATGAAACAGATCTCAGCAAAGCAGAAATATTTCTACTGCTCTGAGTGTTTCAACTCCTCAGAGGGGGCCCTGAGAAAGACAAGTCGATCATCAGGAGTTTATAAAGGGGAAAAAAATTCCTCCAACTCGTAGGGCAAGTGAAGTGGACAGCTGGGGCTCAGGAAGAAGAGGGGATGCATTTCCCAGCTCTGGATTCATTACCTGGTTCTCATGGCAGGGCCCCTGACAGTACTCAGTCAAACTCTCCAGCGTCTGGTTGATCAGTGCCACGTTCTTCTCGTTTATGTACAGACCCAGGAGCCCCAGTCCCCCGGTTGTGCTGCCACAGATGCAGTCCAGGAACTGCAGGGTCTCACACACCAGGTTGTAGTTTGTCTTGTTGTTCTGGCAGCGTAGGAAATTCTGTGAGGAGAGTGTCAAAGCCATGAGGGAGGGGGAAAAAAAATCATCCAAAATGCTGTTTGGCTGATGGTATTTATTAATCCTCCATCCCCAATTCGCTGCATGGTGGATTGCTCTGGTTCACTGTACAAGCAGTTTAAGCCTCTCTCCAGGGCTTATTTGCAACGTGCTGCTCTCCTGAGTTGTACAGCAATAAACAGAGTGCATCCCATAAATACAGGGCTCCGTTAGAGCCTGCCACACCCAGCATGGAACAGGTGCTCTGGGAAGCTCTCTGGAGCCTGGGAGCTTCACCCCACCTGCCAAGCATCCCTCGAGGCTCCCTCCTCCCAGAGCTCTCTCCAAGGTGGGAGCAGCGATTCCCTGGCTCCAGCAGCAGCTCCACCTGCACAAGTGGGACCTGAGTGCACACCTTGAAGGAAGGTGCCTTAAAACAGAATTCTCTCCACTGCATTTCTTTCCACAGAAATATTGGGATTCCTGCTTGAAGCTGCTGATTAGGAGCAGCTCCTCTAACGAAAAGCCAGATTTGACGCTGTGGATTCAACAGCTTTCTGCCCTCCTATATTCCAAATGAAAAGAATGACCAAACCCACCCAAAACTGAAGGGTAACTAATCAAAACCAATTTCCCAGTGACTCAGATGCTGTTTGCCAGTGCATTCCCAGCCGTGCTGCAAAGATTAGCAGCCACTAGCACTTGCTTTTCCTTGAAGTTTCAGGAGGAAAACTCTTATTTAGCTTAATTCTAACAGGTAACAGCAATTCCAGGGTGAAAAAGCCCTCAGAGGAACAGGAGCCATGGGAGAATGGAAGCAGCAGGGTCTTTCCTGCCAGCCCAGAGAGCAGCACTGGTCCCTGGCTGTCTGTGCCTGAGTCAGACTAATGAGTCTTTTAAGGCAAACAGAGAGAGAAATTGCAGATTCAATGGAAGGCGAAGCTAAAAAAGGAAAACGCTGTCTATGAATGCAGACTAAAGGTGACAGTGATTCAGCACATTTCAGCTGATTGCTCATTTAGTATCCTGACTTCTGATTAACTTGTCAGAATGTAAAAAAAGTTGATCCTACAGAAATTGGAGCTCGTGCCTTCCCTCCAGGAAAAAAAAAAAAAAACAAAACCAAATAAAAGGATAATACCTCAGGTGAGGAAGTGAAACACACCCTGGCTGCAGCACAGCATTTGTTCTGCTTACAGCTAAGCTGGTACCTGAGCTGCCTGACCCATGGTCAGTAAGGAGAGAAGAGGAATGAGGCACAAGAGGCAGGAGGACATCGTCAGGCTAAAGGAAGGGGAAGGAAAAAAATTGTATAAAACAAACCCCTGCTGCACTGTGAGAAACTGCCCCAGGGAACGTCTGCTGCTGCCTCAGCCAGGACAGAGTGAACTCTTCATTTTCAGTCACCCAGAGCATCTGACAGAGTGGGAACAGAACCCTTCAGTGCTGAGTGTGCCACCCCACTGCCCTCCATGGGAATGACCCCGAGCTGTGCCAGCCACGGGCAGGTTCAGCCACAACATGTGGGAACTGTGCATCCACCCCTTCATCCCAGCCCTTGCACTCATCTGGAGAAGGTACTGCAGCTCCTGCAGCCCCATGGAGGGCTGTGGAACAGCAGCCACATGGAGCAAATGGGCTGGATCTGGGAAGGGCTGACTGATGCACAGGGCACAGCATCTGGAGCATCCCAGAGACCTCCTCCTCCTCTGAAGCACAGCAGCTCCTCCAGCCCTTCCCTGTGTTTGCACATCAGCTGCAAACAGCCTGGAAAGGCTGGGGGTGCCCAGGGAACACCTGCAGCAGGCAGCTGATCCCAGCTCACCCCTCATTCAAATACAGTGTGCAATTCTGGGACACACACACAGCTTCCTGGAGAATCCTTCCCTGATCCTTCAGGCAGCACTGGCATCACTGCAGGGAGCTCAGCTGCAGACACCAAGATTTTGGAGGATCAGACACTTCTCTTTGGGGCTGAGGGAGAAGGTCAAACCTCGAGGCAGGCAGGCAGCAAGAGGACTACACCAGAAAAATTGTTCTACCTTTTTGATTTGTTTGGTTCAGAAAAGAAATCCCTTTTTTTTCCTCTCAGAGCTGACTACAGCTACCTGCTGTTTGGAAAATCTAATTGTTCAGGATGGGGAAGAGCTCAGGCCAAGTTTCTGCACTGGCTGGAGTTCAAGTGTGCTCCTATAGCTGCGGGTGCCTGGCCAAAGGCAGCAGCGGATCCTGTGCGGTTTGGAACCGTGCCACGGAACCGCCAGCGCCAGCGGCAGGAAAATCCTCTGACAAAACACACATCAAAGGGCTCCTTGTCTTTAAAACCAGAGAAAGGCTGATGGATATAACCTGGGCACTCTGAGATGCTCCCTGAATGCTCCCATGCAGCTGGGATACCACATAGTGATCCCACACCGTGATCCCACACTGGGATCCCACACCGGGATCCCATGTGCTGCCGGGGCATTCCTGCTCACAGGAAGAGATTTGGCAGCTCCGCAGAGCTCTCAGGGTCCCACGCTCCTGCCGGCCAGGGAACAATGGGCAATCAAAGCAATTATTGCTCTTTATGAGGGCATTTAGCACATTGTACAGCTCCTCCAGCTCAACCTGGCTGCGCTGAACGAAAATCATCTGAATCGCAGCCCCTTTGTAAGGGGGAAACCTGCTCTGGGCTCCCTGGAATTCTGCAAACACATCCCAAGGCAGCACAGGACACCGAGGCTGCCAGGACCTTTGGGTACTGCCAGCTCCAGCCCCTGTCACGAGGCAGCTGGAGCAGAGCCTGTTCTCTCCACATCCCCCATCAGGTGTTTGCACACATGGTGAGGGATCCTGAGCCTCCTCCTCTGCAGCCTGACCTCTCCCAGCTCCCCCTGCCTCTCCTTGCCCATCAGATGCTCCAGTCCCATGGTCAGCTCTGAGACTGCCTGCTGGACTTGGGAACCCAGGAGTGGAGCCAGAATTCCACATGGGGAATCCAGCTTGTTTAAATGCTCATCCAGCTTGTTCAGGTGTTTCCCATCCCACCTCTCCACCAAGGACAAGACTCCTCTCAGGGATGTAGGGTTGGTGAAGGCCAGTCCTTCCAGTAAGGGGCAAGGTGAAGGTGGCACTGAGCTCCCTGACCTTCTCCATGTCCTCTGTCCCCAGGAGCTGTGCCCATTCCACAGCAAACCCACCTCTGCCTATCTCCTCCTGTGTGGATACAACCTGGAAACCCTTCTCACTGCCCTTCATGTCCCTCAGCAGATTCCCCTCCAGCTGAGGCTTTCCTGACACCCTCATCATGTGTTCAGCTCTAGGCACACAAACTGATCCAAGAAAATCCAGGACAACCTGGGAAAATTAAGCTTGAGGGCTGCTGGAACCAAAGTCCCAATGCCCTCTTCATTTTCCTACGTGATTTTTCTTTCCCTCCCCTCTCAAAAGCACATCAGTAACTTCACAGCACAACACTTGCTTGCTTTCAACACACACTTTTTAAAAGCTCCAAGAAGCGTTGATCCCACCACCTTTTATGTACCTTTCAAAGACCACTGCATAACTGGATTTACTCCGGTCAGCCCAGCAAGGTACAAGTACTTTTTTTTCCCCTGGATTAACGTCAAAACCAAAGAGAATAATTGGTCCCATAATCCCTTTAAAAAGGCCTGGGATTAGGGATAAAGGTGTGGCAGCAGTGAATGCACACCCTGAGCACAGCTGCCCTGCGGTACCTGCAGATCCCGGTTGTGGTTTTCACAGAGCAGCTGCAGGAAGCGCAGGATGGGCTGCATGATGGAGATGACAGCGCTCATCTCCAGCTCATCTTTGCTCTTGTCTGCCGCAGCCTGGGCTCCCTCTCCTGCCGAGTAGTGCTCCTCGGGGTCGGCCTCTCTCCGGTAGGTGTTGTACGCCTTCCGCGTGGCCGCCGACGCCTCCAGCAGCTGGTCCCGCACCTCCTCTGTGAGCTGGGTCATGGGCTCCCTCACTGCAACACAGCAGCACACACCTGCCTCAGGGAAACGGGATGAAAAGGGCCAGGAAAGCTGTGCAGCTTCACCCAGCTGTCGAGCAGCAGCTCTTTGGTGAGTGTGTTTAGTGAAGGAGAGGAGCTCGTGTCACGCTCTTGCACCTTCAACACCGACCACAGCGGGGTTATAAATCTGGGCATTAATTGGTTAGGGCACACACATCCAGCACGAGCAGGAGTTATGGTAAAAGGGCCTGCTTTGGAACAAAATTAGGATTTCTTCACTTATTGTTAGAGAAGGCACTGAGCACCACCACAGTCTGGGGCTGTTAACAGGGATTTGGGCAGCTTGTCACGAGACAAGGCAGCAGAGTCTCAGCTCAGAAAGACTTTTCCTCATTTCAACAGCACAGCCTCACAAATGGATGAAGAGGGGATGAAACTCTTGAAATCCCGAGCCAGGGCACCACTGATCTCTGAACTTTGCTCTGTGGGATCAGAGATCAGAGCATTATTGCATCAATTGAAATGAGTTCAAAACACACTCCCTGTCACTTCAGAAGGGGAATGACTGGGGATTACCTCTTTTCCTGTTGGGGACATCTCTGTCCGAGTCATCATCCTTCTTTTTGTTTCCTAAGTCACTGGTGTTGACTGTGACAGTTGCCTTAATTTCTTGCTGTGCCACTTTCATGCGATCATAAAAAACCTTAAAGAACTTCTCAGATTTCTTATCCTCCGTCAGTCGGCAGAAGAAGGAATGCTACAAGAGAAAAGGAACATCTGTAGCTGCACACACAGGTCTGAATCCAGCCAACTCCACCTTTCTGCATGGTGTGGTATCCTGCAGGACTGGGAGCTTCATTAGTTGTCAGTAAACTGAAACTCAGAGCAAGGGAAACTTGCAGTTTATTGTGAGGCAGCCCAGTGTCCTGGCTTTGTTAAGTCTCTCATTAACAATTTCAAATTTAAAGAGAAGTGAGGGCAATAAATCACACCAGCCTGATACATTTGGGCAGCACACCTCAATCTCAACAAAGGGAGATAAGGTAAGTACCAGGAATTAAGGTAAGGAGAAGGGAATTCCCTGTAGTTTGACCCTCAGTTCAGAAACAAAAGGGTATGAGCAAAATACAGGAGAAGAAGAACTGTCCTGCCTTCCCACCCTCAAATCCAAGAGACTGTGACTCACAGCACACAAAAGCCAACTCCAATCACAGTGCACAAATGTACAAACAGGGCAATGCTGTTGTGGACATCCCGTGCTGAGTTCCCCTTGCCCTGCTTGCAGCAGGCTCCTTAAAACTCCTTTTAGCTCCCACTCCAATCTATCTTGAAGAACTCAAAGCACTGCCTACTTCTAAGGAGGTTTATTACTCTTCTTCTGCACATATGTGCACGGAGACACAGAGTTCTCCCTAAAATCGAGGAGAATACAAATCATGTACAGGTCAAGAAGGAGCCAACACAGTGAGTGATCAGACAACTCTTGATGAAACCAATATGCTGTTACATAAATCAGGACCAGAGCTTAAACACGACTGAAGGATGAACTTGTAAGTGGGTCACCTTATGCAGAGCATTATGAAATTAGTTAGCATTCTGCAGCGGCTCGCCATCCAACAGCTTTACATGATGAATAGGAATGAAGCCTGATTTATTGAAAAAACAAATTAAAACGGGAACAGCAATAGATCCTGCCCGCTCTGCTGTGGAGCACACGGGGCCGTGGCTGCTGCTGCCTTTGATCACTCCCCAGCAGCTGCACGGAGAGCACACGGAGTGACTTTGAACACTCCCAGAGTTGTGTCTTTGATTACAGGCAGAGCAGGAACGTGCCTATTTAAAGAACGTGGTCAATATTCACGAGATATCCCTCCCACCTGCCCTCAGCATCTCAGGTAAACTCTGAAGATTGTGTTTATTGCTAGTGATTAAGAGAGAGGAGGGAAAGAAGGACAACCTGGGACAGACATCCCAAATGCAGTCACACCAGCCTCCCTCCTGACACCCACCCAGAGAATCCAGCAAAGCTGAGGGGTCAGAGGGTAGGACATGCCCTCTGCCCAAACATTGCTAGGCCTGGGATGGGCCATAGGGTGAGATCTGGGTGCCAAATTCAGTTATTAGTATCGGTGCAGTAAAAATAAAATATCTAATCCAAGAATTTCCATCACCAATTTGAATGTTTTCTCATAATGTTGTCCCACGGCTTTTAACTGAAAGAGGGCTGACTTGGATTAGATATATTCAAGAAATTCTTCCCTGTGAGGGGGGTGAGGCTGACCAACAACCGCTCAATCACTGGGTGGTTGAGACAGCCAAGCCTGAATTAACTCTGTGACTTGGTGGCTACAAGGACACAGAGAGGAAGAATTTCTATCTAAGGAGCATCTTGGAAATTTCATTCTACCAAGATTACATATAATAACAACAACAACAATTTAGAGATAGACCAGCAGAAACCACAGGCTCTAGAAAGGCCTTCCTCAAAAATCAGATGTCAGGCAGCAATGGCCATGACCTGGCTGTCACATCTGCAGTCCCAGACTGGAGGAGTTTCCCTGTGATGAAGCCGTGCTGAAGGAAGCTTTTTTTTTTTTTTTTTTTTAATGAACCACGCTAAAGAAATACCTTTTATGAGAGTAATTACTACTTGCTGACAGACATGATTTTTTGTCGTCTTTTCAAGCCTCTTCACTGAATTTCCACTGCACTTCAGAGAAAAAAAAAAAAACCCAAATGAAAGGAGCATTTCCAGTAAAGCTTTTTGTGCATGCTGTGCAGACACTGAAGGGGTGCCACCAAATGATTGTTTCAGTTTAGGTCAGGATGCCTAACACCTTCACACATATGAATCAACCACATGCCAGCTCCCCAAAGATGCAGTATTTTAAGAGGTGTGATCTTGCAAGTTGCGCTCGAGCAGGTAACGGGTGGTGATAATTATGACAGAAATCCGAAAATCTTATTTACGGATGCAGCCACGGAGCAGAAAGTGGAGAAATCTCCCTTTTTAAAACGGAAATCGAGTGGCCATTTTAGAGCACCGTCTGCTGGGGTCCTGGCTTGTGTACAGACACCACGGAACCACAGGCTGCTGAAAGAGCAAGTGAGGAGGAACAGCCAACCTCCACACTCCTGGGGGATTCTGAGCTTTAAACACAGCCTTGACACTGCAGCATCTGACACCAGCCAGCCCTGAGGATCCAGCCCACACGGGGGTCTGGGAGCTCCTAAAATCCCACTGCAGGCAGGGAGCTGTGTCCCACCAGGAACCAGTACAGGCTGTGTCTGGCTGTCCCAGTATGGAAAAGCTGTCTGAGAGGTACTGGAGACACGGGCAGTGAAGGTCAGAGAGGGATTTGTGACAAGGGGAATGGCTTCTCACTGCCAGAGGGCAGGGTCAGACCGGATTCTGGGGAGAAATTCCTCCCTGTGAGGATGGTGAGGGTGCCCAGAGAAGCTGTGGCTGCCCCTGGATCCCTCCAAGGCCACGCTGGAGCACTCTGGGCTAGTGGAAGATGCCCATGGAGTTGGAAGCAGATGATATTTAAGGTCCCTTCCAACCCAAAGCATTCTGGCATTCTTAGAGTGCTAAACCCACACACTGTGAAACTGCATTTCATTTCAACCTTGCATTGTTCATGTCTGTTAAGTCATTGTCCCTGGACAGGAGCCAGAGCAGCCTGTGAGGTTTGTCCCATGAACTCAGGCTCAGCAAAGAGCTTTAGAAGAGTTCAGGGAAGCCCTGGATATCTCCAGAGCACAGCAAATGAACCGTGGCCGCTCTGAGGCGACACCGCCGAGATAATGGGATGGAAATTAATGACACAGGCACAGAAGGAAACCCAGAGCCACCCCATGTGACAAACAGGAGTGTGTGACAGGACAGACACTCACTGGGAGCAAGGACATCACCACAGAGCTCTCCACTGTTTTGAAGGAGGGAGCAAGCACCTCCTGCACACGTTTGCTGTTTCAAGGGGATGGAAGGAGAACCCAGCACAGGGATCACCACTGCTCCTGCTGACATCCAGATTAAAGCACCACAGAACTGCTGATAACACCAGGAAACCTATGGAATAACTTCCTTTCCTCTCCATCACTCAGCTCTGCTCCCAAGGAATTCCAGCCTCATGCACAGCAGAACACTCCCACTACACCTCTGCCCCTCCAGTGCATCCCCTCTGGGCCAAAGGAGGTCAGCAAGGAAAACCCTGCACCACCCCTGACTTTATCTCCTGCTCCACACCACACCTGCCAGAAGGAAAGCTGCAGATCCAGAGATGGATTTCTCTGGGAAAGAAACCAAAGGCCAAGTTTCAACTGCAGCACCTTGACCACAGCCACAGCCCTGCCCACCCTGGAGCACCAGCAGCTCCTCACCAGGAGCTCCCTCACCAACTCACTGTGTTTAATGTGCTTTTTTGAGAAAAGAATCCTGTCTTTCCTGAGCAAAAGTGTCCGAGATTATGAACTGTGTCTGTCTATGGTCTGTTCCAGTGGTTAACAACTGTCAGAAACATCTGGTTAAGCTCTTTTTTATGCTGCTAACTTCCAGTCACGGATATTTTTTTCAAGTCTGTGTCTCTTCTGTAGTTATTCCCAGGAACTTGGTCTCCTCTTCCCTTCTGACTATTTACATACTCTGTGAAATGTTTACCTAACGTTTTGTGCTAAACTGAAAATACCATTTTTGCTCGCTGACTTTTTATTCAGCATTAATATCATTTTTTGTGGTGGGTATTTTTTGGCATGTCCTTAAATACTGCAAATCATTAACGAGCTGGACTGTAGAACCCCATTAAAAAAATAAATTGGCAAAGAAGAGGCACATTTCCTGGCATTAGCATTTAATTCTAAGACCTCTGACATATGTAATATACAAAATTTCTAATGATGAGTGGAAGAGAAGCTCAGCTGACTCCCCAGCAGTTCGGGGGGGGTGGGATTATGGAGGCAGGATAACCACAGGGCAGGGACAAATGCTCCTTAACGTGTCTCTCATACCAGCAGTCAGTAACAAATTGGATTTTAGCCAGCAGAACTGACATCTGTCCTGTGGAGAGTGAAACCACACAGCACAGCAGTCTGGAACCTTTGTGGAAGGTGTACAGAGGACAGACCCAGGTATCTAATCCACTGTAAATGTAACTAATCCACAAGAAATTTAATGATGAGTGTGCCCAGTGTAGGATTGTTCAATGGGAAAAAAAAAACAAAACAAACCAACGAGGCAGCAGCTGAAGGCAGCTGATTCCTAGCTCTTATCTCTGAAAGCCTCACCAGTTTGGGCTGTGTGTGCTGTCCCCTTTACTGGGGACACCTTTCCCTACGCTGTCACCTGGCTGTGCCCCAGAGCCACGCCTGTTCTGCCAGCCAAGCAGAGGAACACCACTTGGACTGTTTGTCATGAACAGCTTGGACTTTCCACCCCAGGCTCGTTCTGGGCTGGGCTGTCTGGCTGATCCTGGGAGAAGCAGCAGCAAAACCCAGCAGCCAGCCGTGGGTTGAAGCAGGCTGTGCTCTTTGGGCTGTGTTTGCTCCCCACGAGGGGTGGCCTGGCCCGGGGCAGCCTTGGCTGCAGGAGCTGCTCCAAGGTTTCCACAGCCCACGGAGCTCGGAGCCTTCCCGGGGCCGCACCCTCCCAAAGCTGTTTCATCAGCCACCAAGCCCTGCCAGACCATCCCTGCACATCCCCAAGAATTCCTCAGCAAAACGAGCTTCTGATTACCAGGAAATCAGGGGAAGCAAGGTCCCAGCAAACAGCCCACCGATTAAAGCACACTGCTGCCGTCTCCTTCCCCATCCCTCTAACGCCAGTGAAGAGAAAATACCCCGTGAACCTGGCGAGCCAGGGAGATCACAGAGAGGAAAGTCCCTCCAGAAGGAGGAGAGAGCTCAGAGATCTGGCTTCAGCTCAGGACATTTTATTCCAACACTAGAGAGAAATCACTGCAGGGACCTCAGCTCGCTCGGGTTATCCGGCCAGGCTGCCAGCACGAACTAATGCAAAACTTGTGTGCTACTTCATCTCTGCAGGAAGAGTTTGCCACCCCCAGACGAGTTCTAAGAGCTGGACTACTTCAAACAAGCCACATTTTAAGGGGAACTGCACTAACACAAGCACTGAATTCAGCACAAGTGCCAGCCCTCTACATTCTGCCTGAACATATTGCGAGGGCTTCCACTGCAGAAAATTCCAACCTAACTCAGCTTTCGGGCCCTCCTCATTTATTTATTTTAAATATCGCTAATCTCTCTCTCTCTCAAAATCTCTCTTACGTCCTGGCTCGCTGCAGATCCATCACTTTGGGCATGAGTGATGGATATCATTAGTCTTGCATAGCTTAAGGAAATGGCAGCTGAAATATTTCACACTGAACATACTTCACAGTTTGAAATAAACCCATAAGGAAAATCTGCCAGAACACCTCAATTGCCTGTTTTTCTCGCAAACTGTAAAATAAACTTTGTCCTGAAAGCAGAAGGAGGACTTCCCAGCTCTGTTTTCCACAAATAAGACAAACTCTGCCTGCCACGGGCATTCACTCTCCACCCTGCACAGCTCTGCTCTTTGCTGGGGGTTCTGCCCACCGTATGGGGAGATGTTTTTTGGGGGTGATGGGTGTACAGAGCTTGATCTGTGGAAATGCTGGCCTGTCCCAACCAGCTTTAAATGAGACCAGCAGCACAACTACACCAGGAACAGCCCTCATGTCCTACACATTCTCCTACTGCAGCACCCAAAATCTTGATGCAACTTGAAGTCATTTCGCAGAAGAAAGCAAGAACAAACCTCAGACAGAGACAGCTCCCTCACACCCATCCAGAGCCAGCAGGAGTCCTTAGAAGGATGAGGTGACACTGCTGAAGGCACAATGGGGGAACAACAGGCACAAACATCACTGTGGGGTCTGGGCTCACTGTGGGGGATGGCCTTGGGAGCTTGGGAGATTCAGGGTCTGCCCTGCTGTCAGCATGGAGCTGATCTGGGTTCCTCCTGCCTCCCTATGGGAACACACAGTGCTGGGACACAGCTCAGCCATAGCAGGAGCATGGATCCCCTATCCCATAGCAGGAGCACGGATCCCATATTTCACAGCATGAACATGGATCCCATAGTCCATGGCAGGAGCATGGATCCCATAGCCCATGGAGGGAACATGGATCCCATAGCCCATGGAGGGAACATGGATCCCATAGCCCATGGCAGGAGCGTGGATCCCATAGCCCATGGAGGGAACATGGATCCCATAGCCCATGGCAGGAGCGTGGATCCCGTAGCCCATGGAGGGAGCATGGATCCCATAGCCCAGAACAGGAACATGGATCCCATATCCCACAGCAGGAGCATGGGTCCCACTTCCCCACCGAACCACCAAGTGCTGTGTAGGTGTGAGAAACAAGGAAGTCTGCAGACTCCCCAAAAGGGAAAAGAAAAAAAAAAGAAGTGTAAGATCTCCTTGAGAGACAGAGGAATTAAAGAAAACCATAGCAACAAGTCAGTCCACCTACCCAAACCACCCACCCACCACCAGTTTCATTTGCTGACGCACTTCAAAAACAAGCTGGCTCCTACCCGCTCTGGAAGGTGAGCAAGCCCTGAGAGCTCATTAAATTCCCTTCTCAGCTACTCTTGTGTGCCTGCAGCTAGTGAGCAAGTGGGATATAAATAGAAGTTATATAACAGCGCTTTGTTGATTCCTGTGCTTACCAAAAAAAAAAAAAAGGCAGCATGACCTTGTTTTGCTGAATAGCTTTGCCTCTGCCTGCTCGGGGAGGACTTTAATCCTGCCAGGGATCATCTTGAAAGTTTATGTTGGACCTGGATCCCATGGAGAGGAACTGGGGGAATTACTGATTTACCTCCCTGCAGGACCAGGATCCCAGTGGAATGCTGAGAGGATTGCCACACAGGGGGTGCTACCCAACCATGAACAGCACAAGGCCACCAAGACACAGCTGGACCCTGAGGTAGCGCCTCTTCTCCTTTTTCCCCCACCTACACTGCTCAACCACACAGATGGGCACCTCAGAATCCAGCAGAAAACTTCCCTTTGGCAAAAAAGACTGGAAGATGCTCTGCTCCAGGAATATTGATGGCCCATACATAGTTCAGGTGGAAAGACGAGGTGGTATCATCACCATCCAACCACATCCACCCTCAGTCTCAGCTGTGCATCCCAATGCTCTGAATGAAAATGGAACCTCCCCTGCAGGAAGGATTCCTCACACTGCATTATCAGTGGAGCAGGGTTGTTTTGAGCATGGTGGTATCCAACAGCTGAGGGACACTGAGACTTCACCGTGCTAAATACATTAAAATACACGAGGAGAAGATG